>CAXAJV010000151.1:4640200-4701255 GCA_963969225.1 Xylocopa violacea
GTTAGGTTGGGTTAGGTCAGGTTGGGTCAGGTTAGGTTAGGTTAGGTTAGTTTAAGATCCAGAATCGTGAATATGGGCGTCCGCCTTCGGCGGCCGCGAAGGATGCTAGCCTAACCTAACTTACTTTGTTTTTTTTTTTTTTTAGGTTAGGTTGGGTTAGGTTAGGTTAGGTTAGGTTAGGTTAGGTTAGGTTAGGTTAGGTTAGTTTAAGATCCAGAATCGTGAATATGGGCGTCCGCCTTCGGCGGCCGCGAAGGATTCTAGCCTAACCTAAACTTACTTTGTTTTTTTTTTTAGGTTAGGTTGGGTTAGGTTAGGTTAGGTTAGGTTAGGTTAGTTTAAGATCCAGAATCGTGAATATGGGCGTCCGCCTTCGGCGGCCGCGAAGGATTCTAGCCTAACCTAAACTTACTTTGTTTTTTTTTTAGGTTAGGTTGGGTTAGGTTAGGTTAGGTTAGGTTAGGTTAGTTTAAGATCCAGAATCGTGAATATGGGCGTCCGCCTTCGGCGGCCGCGAAGGATTCTAGCCTAACCTAAACTTACTTTGTTTTTTTTTTAGGTTAGGTTGGGTTAGGTTAGGTTAGGTTAGGTTAGGTTAGTTTAAGATCCAGAATCGTGAATATGGGCGTCCGCCTTCGGCGGCCGCGAAGGATTCTAGCCTAACCTAAACTTACTTTGTTTTTTTTTAGGTTAGGTTGGGTTAGGTTAGGTTAGGTTAGGTTAGGTTAGTTTAAGATCCAGAATCGCGAATATGGGCGTCCGCCTTCGGCGGCCGCGAAGGATTCTAGGCTAACCTAAACTTACTTTGTTTTTTTTTTAGGTTAGGTTGGGTTAGGTTAGGTTAGGTTAGGTTAGGTTAGTTTAAGATCCAGAATCGTGAATATGGGCGTCCGCCTTCGGCGGCCACGAAGGATTCTAGCCTAACCTAAACTTACTTTGTTTTTTTTTTTTTTTTTTTTAGGTTAGGTTGGGTTAGGTTAGGTTAGGTTAGGTTAGGTTAGTTTAAGATCCAGAATCGTGAATATGGGCATCCGCCTTCGGCGGCCGCGAAGGATTCTAGCCTAACCTAAACTTACTTTGTTTTTTTTTTAGGTTAGGTTGGGTTAGGTTAGGTTAGGTTAGGTTAGGTTAGTTTAAGATCCAGAATCGTGAATATGGGCGTCCGCCTTCGGCGGCCGCGAAGGATTCTAGCCTAACCTAAACTTACTTTGTTTTTTTTTAGGTTAGGTTGGGTTAGGTTCGGTTAGGTGAGGTTAGGTTAGTTTAAGATCCAGAATCGTGAATATGGGCGTCCGCCTTCGGCGGCCGCGAAGGATTCTAGGCTAACCTAAACTTACTTTGTTTTTTTTTTAGGTTAGGTTGGGTTAGGTTAGGTTAGGTTAGGTTAGGTTAGTTTAAGATCCAGAATCGTGAATATGGGCGTCCGCCTTCGGCGGCCACGAAGGATTCTAGCCTAACCTAAACTTACTTTGTTTTTTTTTTTTTTTTTTTTAGGTTAGGTTGGGTTAGGTTAGGTTAGGTTAGGTTAGGTTAGTTTAAGATCCAGAATCGCGAATATGGGCGTCCGCCTTCGGCGGCCGCGAAGGATTCTAGCCTAACCTAAACTTACTTTGTTTTTTTTTTTTTTTTTTTTTTTAGGTTAGGTTGGGTTAGGTCAGGTTAGGTTGGGTTAGGTCAGGTTAGGTTAGGTTAGGTTAGTTTAAGATCCAGAATCGCGAATATGGGCGTCCGCCTTCGGCGGCCGCGAAGGATTCTAGCCTAACCTAAACTTACTTTGTTTTTTTTTTTTTTTTTTTTAGGTTAGGTTGGGTTAGGTCAGGTTAGGTTGGGTTAGGTCAGGTTAGGTTAGGTTAGGTTAGTTTAAGATCCAGAATCGCGAATATGGGCGTCCGCCTTCGGCGGCCGCGAAGGATTCTAGCCTAACCTAAACTTACTTTGTTTTTTTTTTAGGTTAGGTTGGGTTAGGTTAGGTTAGGTTAGGTTAGGTTAGGTTAGGTTAGTTTAAGATCCAGAATCGTGAATATGGGCATCCGCCTTCGGCGGCCGCGAAGGATTCTAGCCTAACCTAAACTTACTTTGTTTTTTTTTTAGGTTAGGTTGGGTTAGGTTAGGTTAGGTTAGGTTAGGTTAGTTTAAGATCCAGAATCGTGAATATGGGCGTCCGCCTTCGGCGGCCGCGAAGGATTCTAGCCTAACCTAAACTTACTTTGTTTTTTTTTAGGTTAGGTTGGGTTAGGTTCGGTTAGGTGAGGTTAGGTTAGTTTAAGATCCAGAATCGTGAATATGGGCGTCCGCCTTCGGCGGCCGCGAAGGATTCTAGGCTAACCTAAACTTACTTTGTTTTTTTTTTAGGTTAGGTTGGGTTAGGTTAGGTTAGGTTAGGTTAGGTTAGTTTAAGATCCAGAATCGTGAATATGGGCGTCCGCCTTCGGCGGCCACGAAGGATTCTAGCCTAACCTAAACTTACTTTGTTTTTTTTTTTTTTTTTTTTAGGTTAGGTTGGGTTAGGTTAGGTTAGGTTAGGTTAGGTTAGTTTAAGATCCAGAATCGCGAATATGGGCGTCCGCCTTCGGCGGCCGCGAAGGATTCTAGCCTGACCTAAACTTACTTTGTTTTTTTTTTTTTTTTTTTTTTAGGTTAGGTTGGGTTAGGTCAGGTTAGGTTGGGTTAGGTCAGGTTAGGTTGGGTTAGGTTAGTTTAAGATCCAGAATCGCGAATATGGGCGTCCGCCTTCGGCGGCCGCGAAGGATTCTAGCCTAACCTAAACTTACTTTGTTTTTTTTTTTTTTTTTTTTTTTAGGTTAGGTTGGGTTAGGTCAGGTTAGGTTGGGTTAGGTCAGGTTAGGTTGGGTTAGGTTAGTTTAAGATCCAGAATCGCGAATATGGGCGTCCGCCTTCGGCGGCCGCGAAGGATTCTAGCCTAACCTAAACTTACTTTGTTTTTTTTTTTTTTTTTTTTTTTTAGGTTAGGTTGGGTTAGGTCAGGTTAGGTTGGGTTAGGTCAGGTTAGGTTAGGTTAGGTTAGTTTAAGATCCAGAATCGCGAATATGGGCGTCCGCCTTCGGCGGCCGCGAAGGATTCTAGCCTAACCTAAACTTACTTTGTTTTTTTTTTTTTTTTTTTTTTAGGTTAGGTTGGGTTAGGTCAGGTTAGGTTGGGTTAGGTCAGGTTAGGTTAGGTTAGGTTAGTTTAAGATCCAGAATCGCGAATATGGGCGTCCGCCTTCGGCGGCCGCGAAGGATTCTAGCCTAACCTAAACTTACTTTGTTTTTTTTTTTTTTTTTTTTAGGTTAGGTTGGGTTAGGTCAGGTTAGGTTGGGTTAGGTCAGGTTAGGTTAGGTTAGGTTAGTTTAAGATCCAGAATCGCGAATATGGGCGTCCGCCTTCGGCGGCCGCGAAGGATTCTAGCCTAACCTAAACTTACTTTGTTTTTTTTTTAGGTTAGGTTGGGTTAGGTTAGGTTAGGTTAGGTTAGGTTAGTTTAAGATCCAGAATCGTGAATATGGGCGTCCGCCTTCGGCGGCCGCGAAGGATTCTAGCCTAACCTAAACTTACTTTGTTTTTTTTTAGGTTAGGTTGGGTTAGGTTCGGTTAGGTGAGGTTAGGTTAGTTTAAGATCCAGAATCGTGAATATGGGCGTCCGCCTTCGGCGGCCGCGAAGGATTCTAGGCTAACCTAAACTTACTTTGTTTTTTTTTTAGGTTAGGTTGGGTTAGGTTAGGTTAGGTTAGGTTAGGTTAGTTTAAGATCCAGAATCGTGAATATGGGCGTCCGCCTTCGGCGGCCACGAAGGATTCTAGCCTAACCTAAACTTACTTTGTTTTTTTTTTTTTTTTTTTTAGGTTAGGTTGGGTTAGGTTAGGTTAGGTTAGGTTAGGTTAGTTTAAGATCCAGAATCGCGAATATGGGCGTCCGCCTTCGGCGGCCGCGAAGGATTCTAGCCTGACCTAAACTTACTTTGTTTTTTTTTTTTTTTTTTTTTTAGGTTAGGTTGGGTTAGGTCAGGTTAGGTTGGGTTAGGTCAGGTTAGGTTGGGTTAGGTTAGTTTAAGATCCAGAATCGCGAATATGGGCGTCCGCCTTCGGCGGCCGCGAAGGATTCTAGCCTAACCTAAACTTACTTTGTTTTTTTTTTTTTTTTTTTTTTTAGGTTAGGTTGGGTTAGGTCAGGTTAGGTTGGGTTAGGTCAGGTTAGGTTAGGTTAGGTTAGTTTAAGATCCAGAATCGCGAATATGGGCGTCCGCCTTCGGCGGCCGCGAAGGATTCTAGCCTAACCTAAACTTACTTTGTTTTTTTTTTTTTTTTTTTTTTAGGTTAGGTTGGGTTAGGTCAGGTTAGGTTGGGTTAGGTCAGGTTAGGTTGGGTTAGGTTAGTTTAAGATCCAGAATCGCGAATATGGGCGTCCGCCTTCGGCGGCCGCGAAGGATTCTAGCCTAACCTAAACTTACTTTGTTTTTTTTTTTTTTTTTTTTTTTAGGTTAGGTTGGGTTAGGTCAGGTTAGGTTGGGTTAGGTCAGGTTAGGTTAGGTTAGGTTAGTTTAAGATCCAGAATCGCGAATATGGGCGTCCGCCTTCGGCGGCCGCGAAGGATTCTAGCCTAACCTAAACTTACTTTGTTTTTTTTTTTTTTTTTTTTAGGTTAGGTTGGGTTAGGTCAGGTTAGGTTGGGTTAGGTCAGGTTAGGTTAGGTTAGGTTAGTTTAAGATCCAGAATCGCGAATATGGGCGTCCGCCTTCGGCGGCCGCGAAGGATTCTAGCCTAACCTAAACTTACTTTGTTTTTTTTTTAGGTTAGGTTGGGTTAGGTTAGGTTAGGTTAGGTTAGGTTAGGTTAGGTTAGTTTAAGATCCAGAATCGTGAATATGGGCATCCGCCTTCGGCGGCCGCGAAGGATTCTAGCCTAACCTAAACTTACTTTGTTTTTTTTTTAGGTTAGGTTGGGTTAGGTTAGGTTAGGTTAGGTTAGGTTAGTTTAAGATCCAGAATCGTGAATATGGGCGTCCGCCTTCGGCGGCCGCGAAGGATTCTAGCCTAACCTAAACTTACTTTGTTTTTTTTTAGGTTAGGTTGGGTTAGGTTCGGTTAGGTGAGGTTAGGTTAGTTTAAGATCCAGAATCGTGAATATGGGCGTCCGCCTTCGGCGGCCGCGAAGGATTCTAGGCTAACCTAAACTTACTTTGTTTTTTTTTTAGGTTAGGTTGGGTTAGGTTAGGTTAGGTTAGGTTAGGTTAGTTTAAGATCCAGAATCGTGAATATGGGCGTCCGCCTTCGGCGGCCACGAAGGATTCTAGCCTAACCTAAACTTACTTTGTTTTTTTTTTTTTTTTTTTTAGGTTAGGTTGGGTTAGGTTAGGTTAGGTTAGGTTAGGTTAGTTTAAGATCCAGAATCGCGAATATGGGCGTCCGCCTTCGGCGGCCGCGAAGGATTCTAGCCTGACCTAAACTTACTTTGTTTTTTTTTTTTTTTTTTTTTTAGGTTAGGTTGGGTTAGGTCAGGTTAGGTTGGGTTAGGTCAGGTTAGGTTGGGTTAGGTTAGTTTAAGATCCAGAATCGCGAATATGGGCGTCCGCCTTCGGCGGCCGCGAAGGATTCTAGCCTAACCTAAACTTACTTTGTTTTTTTTTTTTTTTTTTTTTTTAGGTTAGGTTGGGTTAGGTCAGGTTAGGTTGGGTTAGGTCAGGTTAGGTTGGGTTAGGTTAGTTTAAGATCCAGAATCGCGAATATGGGCGTCCGCCTTCGGCGGCCGCGAAGGATTCTAGCCTAACCTAAACTTACTTTGTTTTTTTTTTTTTTTTTTTTTTTTAGGTTAGGTTGGGTTAGGTCAGGTTAGGTTGGGTTAGGTCAGGTTAGGTTAGGTTAGGTTAGTTTAAGATCCAGAATCGCGAATATGGGCGTCCGCCTTCGGCGGCCGCGAAGGATTCTAGCCTAACCTAAACTTACTTTGTTTTTTTTTTAGGTTAGCTTGGGTTAGGTTAGGTTAGGTTAGGTTAGGTTAGGTTAGGTTAGTTTAAGATCCAGAATCGTGAATATGGGCATCCGCCTTCGGCGGCCGCGAAGGATTCTAGCCTAACCTAAACTTACTTTGTTTTTTTTTTAGGTTAGGTTGGGTTAGGTTAGGTTAGGTTAGGTTAGGTTAGTTTAAGATCCAGAATCGTGAATATGGGCGTCCGCCTTCGGCGGCCGCGAAGGATTCTAGCCTAACCTAAACTTACTTTGTTTTTTTTTAGGTTAGGTTGGGTTAGGTTCGGTTAGGTGAGGTTAGGTTAGTTTAAGATCCAGAATCGTGAATATGGGCGTCCGCCTTCGGCGGCCGCGAAGGATTCTAGGCTAACCTAAACTTACTTTGTTTTTTTTTTTTTTTTTTTTAGGTTAGGTTGGGTTAGGTTAGGTTAGGTTAGGTTAGGTTAGTTTAAGATCCAGAATCGCGAATATGGGCGTCCGCCTTCGGCGGCCGCGAAGGATTCTAGCCTGACCTAAACTTACTTTGTTTTTTTTTTTTTTTTTTTTTAGGTTAGGTTGGGTTAGGTCAGGTTAGGTTGGGTTAGGTCAGGTTAGGTTAGGTTAGGTTAGTTTAAGATCCAGAATCGCGAATATGGGCGTCCGCCTTCGGCGGCCGCGAAGGATTCTAGCCTAACCTAAACTTACTTTGTTTTTTTTTTTTTTTTTTTTAGGTTAGGTTGGGTTAGGTCAGGTTAGGTTGGGTTAGGTCAGGTTAGGTTAGGTTAGGTTAGTTTAAGATCCAGAATCGCGAATATGGGCGTCCGCCTTCGGCGGCCGCGAAGGATTCTAGCCTAACCTAAACTTACTTTGTTTTTTTTTTAGGTTAGCTTGGGTTAGGTTAGGTTAGGTTAGGTTAGGTTAGGTTAGGTTAGTTTAAGATCCAGAATCGTGAATATGGGCATCCGCCTTCGGCGGCCGCGAAGGATTCTAGCCTAACCTAAACTTACTTTGTTTTTTTTTTAGGTTAGGTTGGGTTAGGTTAGGTTAGGTTAGGTTAGGTTAGTTTAAGATCCAGAATCGTGAATATGGGCGTCCGCCTTCGGCGGCCGCGAAGGATTCTAGCCTAACCTAAACTTACTTTGTTTTTTTTTAGGTTAGGTTGGGTTAGGTTCGGTTAGGTGAGGTTAGGTTAGTTTAAGATCCAGAATCGTGAATATGGGCGTCCGCCTTCGGCGGCCGCGAAGGATTCTAGGCTAACCTAAACTTACTTTGTTTTTTTTTTTTTTTTTTTTAGGTTAGGTTGGGTTAGGTTAGGTTAGGTTAGGTTAGGTTAGTTTAAGATCCAGAATCGCGAATATGGGCGTCCGCCTTCGGCGGCCGCGAAGGATTCTAGCCTGACCTAAACTTACTTTGTTTTTTTTTTTTTTTTTTTTTAGGTTAGGTTGGGTTAGGTCAGGTTAGGTTGGGTTAGGTCAGGTTAGGTTAGGTTAGGTTAGTTTAAGATCCAGAATCGCGAATATGGGCGTCCGCCTTCGGCGGCCGCGAAGGATTCTAGCCTAACCTAAACTTACTTTGTTTTTTTTTTTTTTTTTTTTAGGTTAGGTTGGGTTAGGTCAGGTTAGGTTGGGTTAGGTCAGGTTAGGTTAGGTTAGGTTAGTTTAAGATCCAGAATCGCGAATATGGGCGTCCGCCTTCGGCGGCCGCGAAGGATTCTAGCCTAACCTAAACTTACTTTGTTTTTTTTTTAGGTTAGGTTGGGTTAGGTTAGGTTAGGTTAGGTTAGGTTAGGTTAGGTTAGTTTAAGATCCAGAATCGTGAATATGGGCATCCGCCTTCGGCGGCCGCGAAGGATTCTAGCCTAACCTAAACTTACTTTGTTTTTTTTTTAGGTTAGGTTGGGTTAGGTTAGGTTAGGTTAGGTTAGGTTAGTTTAAGATCCAGAATCGTGAATATGGGCGTCCGCCTTCGGCGGCCGCGAAGGATTCTAGCCTAACCTAAACTTACTTTGTTTTTTTTTAGGTTAGGTTGGGTTAGGTTCGGTTAGGTGAGGTTAGGTTAGTTTAAGATCCAGAATCGTGAATATGGGCGTCCGCCTTCGGCGGCCGCGAAGGATTCTAGGCTAACCTAAACTTACTTTGTTTTTTTTTTAGGTTAGGTTGGGTTAGGTTAGGTTAGGTTAGGTTAGGTTAGTTTAAGATCCAGAATCGTGAATATGGGCGTCCGCCTTCGGCGGCCACGAAGGATTCTAGCCTAACCTAAACTTACTTTGTTTTTTTTTTTTTTTTTTTTAGGTTAGGTTGGGTTAGGTTAGGTTAGGTTAGGTTAGGTTAGTTTAAGATCCAGAATCGCGAATATGGGCGTCCGCCTTCGGCGGCCGCGAAGGATTCTAGCCTGACCTAAACTTACTTTGTTTTTTTTTTTTTTTTTTTTTTAGGTTAGGTTGGGTTAGGTCAGGTTAGGTTGGGTTAGGTCAGGTTAGGTTGGGTTAGGTTAGTTTAAGATCCAGAATCGCGAATATGGGCGTCCGCCTTCGGCGGCCGCGAAGGATTCTAGCCTAACCTAAACTTACTTTGTTTTTTTTTTTTTTTTTTTTTTTAGGTTAGGTTGGGTTAGGTCAGGTTAGGTTGGGTTAGGTCAGGTTAGGTTAGGTTAGGTTAGTTTAAGATCCAGAATCGCGAATATGGGCGTCCGCCTTCGGCGGCCGCGAAGGATTCTAGCCTAACCTAAACTTACTTTGTTTTTTTTTTTTTTTTTTTTTTAGGTTAGGTTGGGTTAGGTCAGGTTAGGTTGGGTTAGGTCAGGTTAGGTTAGGTTAGGTTAGTTTAAGATCCAGAATCGCGAATATGGGCGTCCGCCTTCGGCGGCCGCGAAGGATTCTAGCCTAACCTAAACTTACTTTGTTTTTTTTTTTTTTTTTTTAGGTTAGGTTGGGTTAGGTCAGGTTAGGTTGGGTTAGGTCAGGTTAGGTTAGGTTAGGTTAGTTTAAGATCCAGAATCGCGAATATGGGCGTCCGCCTTCGGCGGCCGCGAAGGATTCTAGCCTAACCTAAACTTACTTTGTTTTTTTTTTTTTTTTTTTTTTAGGTTAGGTTGGGTTAGGTCAGGTTAGGTTGGGTTAGGTCAGGTTAGGTTAGGTTAGGTTAGTTTAAGATCCAGAATCGCGAATATGGGCGTCCGCCTTCGGCGGCCGCGAAGGATTCTAGCCTAACCTAAACTTACTTTGTTTTTTTTTTTTTTTTTTTTAGGTTAGGTTGGGTTAGGTCAGGTTAGGTTGGGTTA
The DNA here is from genome assembly GCA_963969225.1 of Xylocopa violacea. NCBI lineage: Eukaryota > Metazoa > Arthropoda > Insecta > Hymenoptera > Apidae > Xylocopa > Xylocopa violacea. The sequence goes on from CAXAJV010000151.1 coordinate 4,649,418, forward strand.
GGTCAGGTTAGGTTAGGTTAGGTTAGTTTAAGATCCAGAATCGCGAATATGGGCGTCCGCCTTCGGCGGCCGCGAAGGATTCTAGCCTAACCTAAACTTACTTTGTTTTTTTTTTTTTTTTTTTTTTAGGTTAGGTTGGGTTAGGTCAGGTTAGGTTGGGTTAGGTCAGGTTAGGTTAGGTTAGGTTAGTTTAAGATCCAGAATCGCGAATATGGGCGTCCGCCTTCGGCGGCCGCGAAGGATTCTAGCCTAACCTAAACTTACTTTGTTTTTTTTTTTTTTTTTTTTAGGTTAGGTTGGGTTAGGTCAGGTTAGGTTGGGTTAGGTCAGGTTAGGTTAGGTTAGGTTAGTTTAAGATCCAGAATCGCGAATATGGGCGTCCGCCTTCGGCGGCCGCGAAGGATTCTAGCCTAACCTAAACTTACTTTGTTTTTTTTTTTTTTTTTTTTTTAGGTTAGGTTGGGTTAGGTCAGGTTAGGTTGGGTTAGGTCAGGTTAGGTTAGGTTAGGTTAGTTTAAGATCCAGAATCGCGAATATGGGCGTCCGCCTTCGGCGGCCGCGAAGGATTCTAGCCTAACCTAAACTTACTTTGTTTTTTTTTTTTTTTTTTTTAGGTTAGGTTGGGTTAGGTCAGGTTAGGTTGGGTTAGGTCAGGTTAGGTTAGGTTAGGTTAGTTTAAGATCCAGAATCGCGAATATGGGCGTCCGCCTTCGGCGGCCGCGAAGGATTCTAGCCTAACCTAAACTTACTTTGTTTTTTTTTTAGGTTAGCTTGGGTTAGGTTAGGTTAGGTTAGGTTAGGTTAGGTTAGGTTAGTTTAAGATCCAGAATCGTGAATATGGGCATCCGCCTTCGGCGGCCGCGAAGGATTCTAGCCTAACCTAAACTTACTTTGTTTTTTTTTTAGGTTAGGTTGGGTTAGGTTAGGTTAGGTTAGGTTAGGTTAGTTTAAGATCCAGAATCGTGAATATGGGCGTCCGCCTTCGGCGGCCGCGAAGGATTCTAGCCTAACCTAAACTTACTTTGTTTTTTTTTAGGTTAGGTTGGGTTAGGTTCGGTTAGGTGAGGTTAGGTTAGTTTAAGATCCAGAATCGTGAATATGGGCGTCCGCCTTCGGCGGCCGCGAAGGATTCTAGGCTAACCTAAACTTACTTTGTTTTTTTTTTTTTTTTTTTTAGGTTAGGTTGGGTTAGGTTAGGTTAGGTTAGGTTAGGTTAGTTTAAGATCCAGAATCGCGAATATGGGCGTCCGCCTTCGGCGGCCGCGAAGGATTCTAGCCTGACCTAAACTTACTTTGTTTTTTTTTTTTTTTTTTTTTAGGTTAGGTTGGGTTAGGTCAGGTTAGGTTGGGTTAGGTCAGGTTAGGTTAGGTTAGGTTAGTTTAAGATCCAGAATCGCGAATATGGGCGTCCGCCTTCGGCGGCCGCGAAGGATTCTAGCCTAACCTAAACTTACTTTGTTTTTTTTTTTTTTTTTTTAGGTTAGGTTGGGTTAGGTCAGGTTAGGTTGGGTTAGGTCAGGTTAGGTTAGGTTAGGTTAGTTTAAGATCCAGAATCGCGAATATGGGCGTCCGCCTTCGGCGGCCGCGAAGGATTCTAGCCTAACCTAAACTTACTTTGTTTTTTTTTTAGGTTAGCTTGGGTTAGGTTAGGTTAGGTTAGGTTAGGTTAGGTTAGGTTAGTTTAAGATCCAGAATCGTGAATATGGGCATCCGCCTTCGGCGGCCGCGAAGGATTCTAGCCTAACCTAAACTTACTTTGTTTTTTTTTTAGGTTAGGTTGGGTTAGGTTAGGTTAGGTTAGGTTAGGTTAGTTTAAGATCCAGAATCGTGAATATGGGCGTCCGCCTTCGGCGGCCGCGAAGGATTCTAGCCTAACCTAAACTTACTTTGTTTTTTTTTAGGTTAGGTTGGGTTAGGTTCGGTTAGGTGAGGTTAGGTTAGTTTAAGATCCAGAATCGTGAATATGGGCGTCCGCCTTCGGCGGCCGCGAAGGATTCTAGGCTAACCTAAACTTACTTTGTTTTTTTTTTTTTTTTTTTTAGGTTAGGTTGGGTTAGGTTAGGTTAGGTTAGGTTAGGTTAGTTTAAGATCCAGAATCGCGAATATGGGCGTCCGCCTTCGGCGGCCGCGAAGGATTCTAGCCTGACCTAAACTTACTTTGTTTTTTTTTTTTTTTTTTTTTAGGTTAGGTTGGGTTAGGTCAGGTTAGGTTGGGTTAGGTCAGGTTAGGTTAGGTTAGGTTAGTTTAAGATCCAGAATCGCGAATATGGGCGTCCGCCTTCGGCGGCCGCGAAGGATTCTAGCCTAACCTAAACTTACTTTGTTTTTTTTTTTTTTTTTTTTAGGTTAGGTTGGGTTAGGTCAGGTTAGGTTGGGTTAGGTCAGGTTAGGTTAGGTTAGGTTAGTTTAAGATCCAGAATCGCGAATATGGGCGTCCGCCTTCGGCGGCCGCGAAGGATTCTAGCCTAACCTAAACTTACTTTGTTTTTTTTTTAGGTTAGGTTGGGTTAGGTTAGGTTAGGTTAGGTTAGGTTAGGTTAGGTTAGTTTAAGATCCAGAATCGTGAATATGGGCATCCGCCTTCGGCGGCCGCGAAGGATTCTAGCCTAACCTAAACTTACTTTGTTTTTTTTTTAGGTTAGGTTGGGTTAGGTTAGGTTAGGTTAGGTTAGGTTAGTTTAAGATCCAGAATCGTGAATATGGGCGTCCGCCTTCGGCGGCCGCGAAGGATTCTAGCCTAACCTAAACTTACTTTGTTTTTTTTTAGGTTAGGTTGGGTTAGGTTCGGTTAGGTGAGGTTAGGTTAGTTTAAGATCCAGAATCGTGAATATGGGCGTCCGCCTTCGGCGGCCGCGAAGGATTCTAGGCTAACCTAAACTTACTTTGTTTTTTTTTTAGGTTAGGTTGGGTTAGGTTAGGTTAGGTTAGGTTAGGTTAGTTTAAGATCCAGAATCGTGAATATGGGCGTCCGCCTTCGGCGGCCACGAAGGATTCTAGCCTAACCTAAACTTACTTTGTTTTTTTTTTTTTTTTTTTTAGGTTAGGTTGGGTTAGGTTAGGTTAGGTTAGGTTAGGTTAGTTTAAGATCCAGAATCGCGAATATGGGCGTCCGCCTTCGGCGGCCGCGAAGGATTCTAGCCTGACCTAAACTTACTTTGTTTTTTTTTTTTTTTTTTTTTTAGGTTAGGTTGGGTTAGGTCAGGTTAGGTTGGGTTAGGTCAGGTTAGGTTGGGTTAGGTTAGTTTAAGATCCAGAATCGCGAATATGGGCGTCCGCCTTCGGCGGCCGCGAAGGATTCTAGCCTAACCTAAACTTACTTTGTTTTTTTTTTTTTTTTTTTTTTAGGTTAGGTTGGGTTAGGTCAGGTTAGGTTGGGTTAGGTCAGGTTAGGTTAGGTTAGGTTAGTTTAAGATCCAGAATCGCGAATATGGGCGTCCGCCTTCGGCGGCCGCGAAGGATTCTAGCCTAACCTAAACTTACTTTGTTTTTTTTTTTTTTTTTTTTTTAGGTTAGGTTGGGTTAGGTCAGGTTAGGTTGGGTTAGGTCAGGTTAGGTTAGGTTAGGTTAGTTTAAGATCCAGAATCGCGAATATGGGCGTCCGCCTTCGGCGGCCGCGAAGGATTCTAGCCTAACCTAAACTTACTTTGTTTTTTTTTTTTTTTTTTTAGGTTAGGTTGGGTTAGGTCAGGTTAGGTTGGGTTAGGTCAGGTTAGGTTAGGTTAGGTTAGTTTAAGATCCAGAATCGCGAATATGGGCGTCCGCCTTCGGCGGCCGCGAAGGATTCTAGCCTAACCTAAACTTACTTTGTTTTTTTTTTAGGTTAGGTTGGGTTAGGTTAGGTTAGGTTAGGTTAGGTTAGGTTAGGTTAGTTTAAGATCCAGAATCGTGAATATGGGCATCCGCCTTCGGCGGCCGCGAAGGATTCTAGCCTAACCTAAACTTACTTTGTTTTTTTTTTAGGTTAGGTTGGGTTAGGTTAGGTTAGGTTAGGTTAGGTTAGTTTAAGATCCAGAATCGTGAATATGGGCGTCCGCCTTCGGCGGCCGCGAAGGATTCTAGCCTAACCTAAACTTACTTTGTTTTTTTTTAGGTTAGGTTGGGTTAGGTTCGGTTAGGTGAGGTTAGGTTAGTTTAAGATCCAGAATCGTGAATATGGGCGTCCGCCTTCGGCGGCCGCGAAGGATTCTAGGCTAACCTAAACTTACTTTGTTTTTTTTTTAGGTTAGGTTGGGTTAGGTTAGGTTAGGTTAGGTTAGGTTAGTTTAAGATCCAGAATCGTGAATATGGGCGTCCGCCTTCGGCGGCCACGAAGGATTCTAGCCTAACCTAAACTTACTTTGTTTTTTTTTTTTTTTTTTTTAGGTTAGGTTGGGTTAGGTTAGGTTAGGTTAGGTTAGGTTAGTTTAAGATCCAGAATCGCGAATATGGGCGTCCGCCTTCGGCGGCCGCGAAGGATTCTAGCCTGACCTAAACTTACTTTGTTTTTTTTTTTTTTTTTTTTTAGGTTAGGTTGGGTTAGGTCAGGTTAGGTTGGGTTAGGTCAGGTTAGGTTGGGTTAGGTTAGTTTAAGATCCAGAATCGCGAATATGGGCGTCCGCCTTCGGCGGCCGCGAAGGATTCTAGCCTAACCTAAACTTACTTTGTTTTTTTTTTTTTTTTTTTTTTTAGGTTAGGTTGGGTTAGGTCAGGTTAGGTTGGGTTAGGTCAGGTTAGGTTAGGTTAGGTTAGTTTAAGATCCAGAATCGCGAATATGGGCGTCCGCCTTCGGCGGCCGCGAAGGATTCTAGCCTAACCTAAACTTACTTTGTTTTTTTTTTTTTTTTTTTTTTAGGTTAGGTTGGGTTAGGTCAGGTTAGGTTGGGTTAGGTCAGGTTAGGTTAGGTTAGGTTAGTTTAAGATCCAGAATCGCGAATATGGGCGTCCGCCTTCGGCGGCCGCGAAGGATTCTAGCCTAACCTAAACTTACTTTGTTTTTTTTTTTTTTTTTTTTAGGTTAGGTTGGGTTAGGTCAGGTTAGGTTGGGTTAGGTCAGGTTAGGTTAGGTTAGGTTAGTTTAAGATCCAGAATCGCGAATATGGGCGTCCGCCTTCGGCGGCCGCGAAGGATTCTAGCCTAACCTAAACTTACTTTGTTTTTTTTTTTTTTTTTTTTTTAGGTTAGGTTGGGTTAGGTCAGGTTAGGTTGGGTTAGGTCAGGTTAGGTTGGGTTAGGTTAGTTTAAGATCCAGAATCGCGAATATGGGCGTCCGCCTTCGGCGGCCGCGAAGGATTCTAGCCTAACCTAAACTTACTTTGTTTTTTTTTTTTTTTTTTTTTTTAGGTTAGGTTGGGTTAGGTCAGGTTAGGTTGGGTTAGGTCAGGTTAGGTTAGGTTAGGTTAGTTTAAGATCCAGAATCGCGAATATGGGCGTCCGCCTTCGGCGGCCGCGAAGGATTCTAGCCTAACCTAAACTTACTTTGTTTTTTTTTTTTTTTTTTTAGGTTAGGTTGGGTTAGGTCAGGTTAGGTTGGGTTAGGTCAGGTTAGGTTAGGTTAGGTTAGTTTAAGATCCAGAATCGCGAATATGGGCGTCCGCCTTCGGCGGCCGCGAAGGATTCTAGCCTAACCTAAACTTACTTTGTTTTTTTTTTAGGTTAGGTTGGGTTAGGTTAGGTTAGGTTAGGTTAGGTTAGGTTAGGTTAGTTTAAGATCCAGAATCGTGAATATGGGCATCCGCCTTCGGCGGCCGCGAAGGATTCTAGCCTAACCTAAACTTACTTTGTTTTTTTTTTAGGTTAGGTTGGGTTAGGTTAGGTTAGGTTAGGTTAGGTTAGTTTAAGATCCAGAATCGTGAATATGGGCGTCCGCCTTCGGCGGCCGCGAAGGATTCTAGCCTAACCTAAACTTACTTTGTTTTTTTTTAGGTTAGGTTGGGTTAGGTTCGGTTAGGTGAGGTTAGGTTAGTTTAAGATCCAGAATCGTGAATATGGGCGTCCGCCTTCGGCGGCCGCGAAGGATTCTAGGCTAACCTAAACTTACTTTGTTTTTTTTTTAGGTTAGGTTGGGTTAGGTTAGGTTAGGTTAGGTTAGGTTAGTTTAAGATCCAGAATCGTGAATATGGGCGTCCGCCTTCGGCGGCCACGAAGGATTCTAGCCTAACCTAAACTTACTTTGTTTTTTTTTTTTTTTTTTTTAGGTTAGGTTGGGTTAGGTTAGGTTAGGTTAGGTTAGGTTAGTTTAAGATCCAGAATCGCGAATATGGGCGTCCGCCTTCGGCGGCCGCGAAGGATTCTAGCCTGACCTAAACTTACTTTGTTTTTTTTTTTTTTTTTTTTTTAGGTTAGGTTGGGTTAGGTCAGGTTAGGTTGGGTTAGGTCAGGTTAGGTTGGGTTAGGTTAGTTTAAGATCCAGAATCGCGAATATGGGCGTCCGCCTTCGGCGGCCGCGAAGGATTCTAGCCTAACCTAAACTTACTTTGTTTTTTTTTTTTTTTTTTTTTTTAGGTTAGGTTGGGTTAGGTCAGGTTAGGTTGGGTTAGGTCAGGTTAGGTTGGGTTAGGTTAGTTTAAGATCCAGAATCGCGAATATGGGCGTCCGCCTTCGGCGGCCGCGAAGGATTCTAGCCTAACCTAAACTTACTTTGTTTTTTTTTTTTTTTTTTTTTTTTAGGTTAGGTTGGGTTAGGTCAGGTTAGGTTGGGTTAGGTCAGGTTAGGTTAGGTTAGGTTAGTTTAAGATCCAGAATCGCGAATATGGGCGTCCGCCTTCGGCGGCCGCGAAGGATTCTAGCCTAACCTAAACTTACTTTGTTTTTTTTTTTTTTTTTTTTTTTAGGTTAGGTTGGGTTAGGTCAGGTTAGGTTGGGTTAGGTCAGGTTAGGTTAGGTTAGGTTAGTTTAAGATCCAGAATCGCGAATATGGGCGTCCGCCTTCGGCGGCCGCGAAGGATTCTAGCCTAACCTAAACTTACTTTGTTTTTTTTTTTTTTTTTTTTAGGTTAGGTTGGGTTAGGTCAGGTTAGGTTGGGTTAGGTCAGGTTAGGTTAGGTTAGGTTAGTTTAAGATCCAGAATCGCGAATATGGGCGTCCGCCTTCGGCGGCCGCGAAGGATTCTAGCCTAACCTAAACTTACTTTGTTTTTTTTTTAGGTTAGGTTGGGTTAGGTTAGGTTAGGTTAGGTTAGGTTAGGTTAGGTTAGTTTAAGATCCAGAATCGTGAATATGGGCATCCGCCTTCGGCGGCCGCGAAGGATTCTAGCCTAACCTAAACTTACTTTGTTTTTTTTTTAGGTTAGGTTGGGTTAGGTTAGGTTAGGTTAGGTTAGGTTAGTTTAAGATCCAGAATCGTGAATATGGGCGTCCGCCTTCGGCGGCCGCGAAGGATTCTAGCCTAACCTAAACTTACTTTGTTTTTTTTTAGGTTAGGTTGGGTTAGGTTCGGTTAGGTGAGGTTAGGTTAGTTTAAGATCCAGAATCGTGAATATGGGCGTCCGCCTTCGGCGGCCGCGAAGGATTCTAGGCTAACCTAAACTTACTTTGTTTTTTTTTTTTTTTTTTTTAGGTTAGGTTGGGTTAGGTTAGGTTAGGTTAGGTTAGGTTAGTTTAAGATCCAGAATCGCGAATATGGGCGTCCGCCTTCGGCGGCCGCGAAGGATTCTAGCCTGACCTAAACTTACTTTGTTTTTTTTTTTTTTTTTTTTTAGGTTAGGTTGGGTTAGGTCAGGTTAGGTTGGGTTAGGTCAGGTTAGGTTAGGTTAGGTTAGTTTAAGATCCAGAATCGCGAATATGGGCGTCCGCCTTCGGCGGCCGCGAAGGATTCTAGCCTAACCTAAACTTACTTTGTTTTTTTTTTTTTTTTTTTTAGGTTAGGTTGGGTTAGGTCAGGTTAGGTTGGGTTAGGTCAGGTTAGGTTAGGTTAGGTTAGTTTAAGATCCAGAATCGCGAATATGGGCGTCCGCCTTCGGCGGCCGCGAAGGATTCTAGCCTAACCTAAACTTACTTTGTTTTTTTTTTAGGTTAGGTTGGGTTAGGTTAGGTTAGGTTAGGTTAGGTTAGGTTAGGTTAGTTTAAGATCCAGAATCGTGAATATGGGCATCCGCCTTCGGCGGCCGCGAAGGATTCTAGCCTAACCTAAACTTACTTTGTTTTTTTTTTAGGTTAGGTTGGGTTAGGTTAGGTTAGGTTAGGTTAGGTTAGTTTAAGATCCAGAATCGTGAATATGGGCGTCCGCCTTCGGCGGCCGCGAAGGATTCTAGCCTAACCTAAACTTACTTTGTTTTTTTTTAGGTTAGGTTGGGTTAGGTTCGGTTAGGTGAGGTTAGGTTAGTTTAAGATCCAGAATCGTGAATATGGGCGTCCGCCTTCGGCGGCCGCGAAGGATTCTAGGCTAACCTAAACTTACTTTGTTTTTTTTTTAGGTTAGGTTGGGTTAGGTTAGGTTAGGTTAGGTTAGGTTAGTTTAAGATCCAGAATCGTGAATATGGGCGTCCGCCTTCGGCGGCCACGAAGGATTCTAGCCTAACCTAAACTTACTTTGTTTTTTTTTTTTTTTTTTTTAGGTTAGGTTGGGTTAGGTTAGGTTAGGTTAGGTTAGGTTAGTTTAAGATCCAGAATCGCGAATATGGGCGTCCGCCTTCGGCGGCCGCGAAGGATTCTAGCCTAACCTAAACTTACTTTGTTTTTTTTTTAGGTTAGGTTGGGTTAGGTTAGGTTAGGTTAGGTTAGGTTAGGTTAGGTTAGTTTAAGATCCAGAATCGTGAATATGGGCATCCGCCTTCGGCGGCCGCGAAGGATTCTAGCCTAACCTAAACTTACTTTGTTTTTTTTTTAGGTTAGGTTGGGTTAGGTTAGGTTAGGTTAGGTTAGGTTAGTTTAAGATCCAGAATCGTGAATATGGGCGTCCGCCTTCGGCGGCCGCGAAGGATTCTAGCCTAACCTAAACTTACTTTGTTTTTTTTTAGGTTAGGTTGGGTTAGGTTCGGTTAGGTGAGGTTAGGTTAGTTTAAGATCCAGAATCGTGAATATGGGCGTCCGCCTTCGGCGGCCGCGAAGGATTCTAGGCTAACCTAAACTTACTTTGTTTTTTTTTTAGGTTAGGTTGGGTTAGGTTAGGTTAGGTTAGGTTAGGTTAGTTTAAGATCCAGAATCGTGAATATGGGCGTCCGCCTTCGGCGGCCACGAAGGATTCTAGCCTAACCTAAACTTACTTTGTTTTTTTTTTTTTTTTTTTTAGGTTAGGTTGGGTTAGGTTAGGTTAGGTTAGGTTAGGTTAGTTTAAGATCCAGAATCGCGAATATGGGCGTCCGCCTTCGGCGGCCGCGAAGGATTCTAGCCTGACCTAAACTTACTTTGTTTTTTTTTTTTTTTTTTTTAGGTTAGGTTGGGTTAGGTCAGGTTAGGTTGGGTTAGGTCAGGTTAGGTTAGGTTAGGTTAGTTTAAGATCCAGAATCGCGAATATGGGCGTCCGCCTTCGGCGGCCGCGAAGGATTCTAGCCTAACCTAAACTTACTTTGTTTTTTTTTTTTTTTTTTTTAGGTTAGGTTGGGTTAGGTCAGGTTAGGTTGGGTTAGGTCAGGTTAGGTTAGGTTAGGTTAGTTTAAGATCCAGAATCGCGAATATGGGCGTCCGCCTTCGGCGGCCGCGAAGGATTCTAGCCTAACCTAAACTTACTTTGTTTTTTTTTTAGGTTAGGTTGGGTTAGGTTAGGTTAGGTTAGGTTAGGTTAGGTTAGGTTAGTTTAAGATCCAGAATCGTGAATATGGGCATCCGCCTTCGGCGGCCGCGAAGGATTCTAGCCTAACCTAAACTTACTTTGTTTTTTTTTTAGGTTAGGTTGGGTTAGGTTAGGTTAGGTTAGGTTAGGTTAGTTTAAGATCCAGAATCGTGAATATGGGCGTCCGCCTTCGGCGGCCGCGAAGGATTCTAGCCTAACCTAAACTTACTTTGTTTTTTTTTTTTTTTTTTTTTTAGGTTAGGTCAGGTTAGGTTGGGTTAGGTCAGGTTAGGTTGGGTTAGGTTAGTTTAAGATCCAGAATCGCGAATATGGGCGTCCGCCTTCGGCGGCCGCGAAGGATTCTAGCCTAACCTAAACTTACTTTGTTTTTTTTTTTTTTTTTTTTTAGGTTAGGTTGGGTTAGGTCAGGTTAGGTTGGGTTAGGTCAGGTTAGGTTAGGTTAGTTTAAGGTCCAGAATCGTGAATATGGGCGTCCGCCTTCGGCGGCCGCGAAGGATTCTAGCCTAACCTAAACTTACTTTGTTTTTTTTTTTTTTTTTTTTTTAGGTTAGGTCAGGTTAGGTTGGGTTAGGTCAGGTTAGGTTGGGTTAGGTTAGTTTAAGATCCAGAATCGCGAATATGGGCGTCCGCCTTCGGCGGCCGCGAAGGATTCTAGCCTAACCTAAACTTACTTTGTTTTTTTTTTTTTTTTTTTTTAGGTTAGGTTGGGTTAGGTCAGGTTAGGTTGGGTTAGGTTAGTTTAAGATCCAGAATCGCGAATATGGGCGTCCGCCTTCGGCGGCCGCGAAGGATTCTAGCCTAACCTAAACTTACTTTGTTTTTTTTTTTTTTTTTTTTTAGGTTAGGTTGGGTTAGGTCAGGTTAGGTTGGGTTAGGTCAGGTTAGGTTAGGTTAGTTTAAGGTCCAGAATCGTGAATATGGGCGTCCGCCTTCGGCGGCCGCGAAGGATTCTAGCCTAACCTAAACTTACTTTGTTTTTTTTTTTTTTTTTTTTTTAGGTTAGGTCAGGTTAGGTTGGGTTAGGTCAGGTTAGGTTGGGTTAGGTTAGTTTAAGATCCAGAATCGCGAATATGGGCGTCCGCCTTCGGCGGCCGCGAAGGATTCTAGCCTAACCTAAACTTACTTTGTTTTTTTTTTTTTTTTTTTTTAGGTTAGGTTGGGTTAGGTCAGGTTAGGTTGGGTTAGGTCAGGTTAGGTTAGGTTAGTTTAAGGTCCAGAATCGTGAATATGGGCGTCCGCCTTCGGCGGCCGCGAAGGATTCTAGCCTAACCTAAACTTACTTTGTTTTTTTTTTTTTTTTTTTTTAGGTTAGGTTGGGTTAGGTCAGGTTAGGTTGGGTTAGGTCAGGTTAGGTTAGGTTAGTTTAAGGTCCAGAATCGCGAATATGGGCGTCCGCCTTCGGCGGCCGCGAAGGATTCTAGCCTAACCTAAACTTACTTTGTTTTTTTTTTTTTTTTTTTTTAGGTTAGGTTGGGTTAGGTCAGGTTAGGTTGGGTTAGGTCAGGTTAGGTTAGGTTAGTTTAAGGTCCAGAATCGTGAATATGGGCGTCCGCCTTCGGCGGCCGCGAAGGATTCTAGCCTAACCTAAACTTACTTTGTTTTTTTTTTTTTTTTTTTAGGTTAGGTTGGGTTAGGTCAGGTTAGGTTGGGTTAGGTCAGGTTAGGTTAGGTTAGTTTAAGGTCCAGAATCGCGAATATGGGCGTCCGCCTTCGGCGGCCGCGAAGGATTCTAGCCTAACCTAAACTTACTTTGTTTTTTTTTTTTTTTTTTTTTTAGGTTAGGTTGGGTTAGGTCAGGTTAGGTTGGGTTAGGTCAGGTTAGGTTAGGTTAGTTTAAGGTCCAGAATCGTGAATATGGGCGTCCGCCTTCGGCGGCCGCGAAGGATTCTAGCCTAACCTAAACTTACTTTGTTTTTTTTTTTTTTTTTTTAGGTTAGGTTGGGTTAGGTCAGGTTAGGTTGGGTTAGGTCAGGTTAGGTTAGGTTAGTTTAAGGTCCAGAATCGCGAATATGGGCGTCCGCCTTCGGCGGCCGCGAAGGATTCTAGCCTAACCTAAACTTACTTTGTTTTTTTTTTTTTTTTTTTTTAGGTTAGGTTGGGTTAGGTCAGGTTAGGTTGGGTTAGGTCAGGTTAGGTTAGGTTAGTTTAAGGTCCAGAATCGTGAATATGGGCGTCCGCCTTCGGCGGCCGCGAAGGATTCTAGCCTAACCTAAACTTACTTTGTTTTTTTTTTTTTTTTTTTTTTAGGTTAGGTCAGGTTAGGTTGGGTTAGGTCAGGTTAGGTTGGGTTAGGTTAGTTTAAGATCCAGAATCGCGAATATGGGCGTCCGCCTTCGGCGGCCGCGAAGGATTCTAGCCTAACCTAAACTTACTTTGTTTTTTTTTTTTTTTTTTTTTAGGTTAGGTTGGGTTAGGTCAGGTTAGGTTGGGTTAGGTCAGGTTAGGTTAGGTTAGTTTAAGGTCCAGAATCGTGAATATGGGCGTCCGCCTTCGGCGGCCGCGAAGGATTCTAGCCTAACCTAAACTTACTTTGTTTTTTTTTTTTTTTTTTTTTAGGTTAGGTTGGGTTAGGTCAGGTTAGGTTGGGTTAGGTCAGGTTAGGTTAGGTTAGTTTAAGGTCCAGAATCGCGAATATGGGCGTCCGCCTTCGGCGGCCGCGAAGGATTCTAGCCTAACCTAAACTTACTTTGTTTTTTTTTTTTTTTTTTTTTAGGTTAGGTTGGGTTAGGTCAGGTTAGGTTGGGTTAGGTCAGGTTAGGTTAGGTTAGTTTAAGGTCCAGAATCGTGAATATGGGCGTCCGCCTTCGGCGGCCGCGAAGGATTCTAGCCTAACCTAAACTTACTTTGTTTTTTTTTTTTTTTTTTTAGGTTAGGTTGGGTTAGGTCAGGTTAGGTTGGGTTAGGTCAGGTTAGGTTAGGTTAGTTTAAGGTCCAGAATCGCGAATATGGGCGTCCGCCTTCGGCGGCCGCGAAGGATTCTAGCCTAACCTAAACTTACTTTGTTTTTTTTTTTTTTTTTTTTTTAGGTTAGGTTGGGTTAGGTCAGGTTAGGTTGGGTTAGGTCAGGTTAGGTTAGGTTAGTTTAAGGTCCAGAATCGTGAATATGGGCGTCCGCCTTCGGCGGCCGCGAAGGATTCTAGCCTAACCTAAACTTACTTTGTTTTTTTTTTTTTTTTTTTAGGTTAGGTTGGGTTAGGTCAGGTTAGGTTGGGTTAGGTCAGGTTAGGTTAGGTTAGTTTAAGGTCCAGAATCGCGAATATGGGCGTCCGCCTTCGGCGGCCGCGAAGGATTCTAGCCTAACCTAAACTTACTTTGTTTTTTTTTTTTTTTTTTTTTAGGTTAGGTTGGGTTAGGTCAGGTTAGGTTGGGTTAGGTCAGGTTAGGTTAGGTTAGTTTAAGGTCCAGAATCGCGAATATGGGCGTCCGCCTTCGGCGGCCGCGAAGGATTCTAGCCTAACCTAAACTTACTTTGTTTTTTTTTTTTTTTTTTTTTTAGGTTAGGTTGGGTTAGGTCAGGTTAGGTTGGGTTAGGTCAGGTTAGGTTAGGTTAGTTTAAGGTCCAGAATCGTGAATATGGGCGTCCGCCTTCGGCGGCCGCGAAGGATTCTAGCCTAACCTAAACTTACTTTGTTTTTTTTTTTTTTTTTTTTTTAGGTTAGGTCAGGTTAGGTTGGGTTAGGTCAGGTTAGGTTGGGTTAGGTTAGTTTAAGATCCAGAATCGCGAATATGGGCGTCCGCCTTCGGCGGCCGCGAAGGATTCTAGCCTAACCTAAACTTACTTTGTTTTTTTTTTTTTTTTTTTTTAGGTTAGGTTGGGTTAGGTCAGGTTAGGTTGGGTTAGGTCAGGTTAGGTTAGGTTAGTTTAAGGTCCAGAATCGTGAATATGGGCGTCCGCCTTCGGCGGCCGCGAAGGATTCTAGCCTAACCTAAACTTACTTTGTTTTTTTTTTTTTTTTTTTTTAGGTTAGGTTGGGTTAGGTCAGGTTAGGTTGGGTTAGGTCAGGTTAGGTTAGGTTAGTTTAAGGTCCAGAATCGCGAATATGGGCGTCCGCCTTCGGCGGCCGCGAAGGATTCTAGCCTAACCTAAACTTACTTTGTTTTTTTTTTTTTTTTTTTTTAGGTTAGGTTGGGTTAGGTCAGGTTAGGTTGGGTTAGGTCAGGTTAGGTTAGGTTAGTTTAAGGTCCAGAATCGTGAATATGGGCGTCCGCCTTCGGCGGCCGCGAAGGATTCTAGCCTAACCTAAACTTACTTTGTTTTTTTTTTTTTTTTTTTTAGGTTAGGTTGGGTTAGGTCAGGTTAGGTTGGGTTAGGTCAGGTTAGGTTAGGTTAGTTTAAGGTCCAGAATCGCGAATATGGGCGTCCGCCTTCGGCGGCCGCGAAGGATTCTAGCCTAACCTAAACTTACTTTGTTTTTTTTTTTTTTTTTTTTTTAGGTTAGGTTGGGTTAGGTCAGGTTAGGTTGGGTTAGGTCAGGTTAGGTTAGGTTAGTTTAAGGTCCAGAATCGTGAATATGGGCGTCCGCCTTCGGCGGCCGCGAAGGATTCTAGCCTAACCTAAACTTACTTTGTTTTTTTTTTTTTTTTTTTAGGTTAGGTTGGGTTAGGTCAGGTTAGGTTGGGTTAGGTCAGGTTAGGTTAGGTTAGTTTAAGGTCCAGAATCGCGAATATGGGCGTCCGCCTTCGGCGGCCGCGAAGGATTCTAGCCTAACCTAAACTTACTTTGTTTTTTTTTTTTTTTTTTTTTAGGTTAGGTTGGGTTAGGTCAGGTTAGGTTGGGTTAGGTCAGGTTAGGTTAGGTTAGTTTAAGGTCCAGAATCGCGAATATGGGCGTCCGCCTTCGGCGGCCGCGAAGGATTCTAGCCTAACCTAAACTTACTTTGTTTTTTTTTTTTTTTTTTTTTTAGGTTAGGTTGGGTTAGGTCAGGTTAGGTTGGGTTAGGTCAGGTTAGGTTAGGTTAGTTTAAGGTCCAGAATCGTGAATATGGGCGTCCGCCTTCGGCGGCCGCGAAGGATTCTAGCCTAACCTAAACTTACTTTGTTTTTTTTTTTTTTTTTTTTTTAGGTTAGGTCAGGTTAGGTTGGGTTAGGTCAGGTTAGGTTGGGTTAGGTTAGTTTAAGATCCAGAATCGCGAATATGGGCGTCCGCCTTCGGCGGCCGCGAAGGATTCTAGCCTAACCTAAACTTACTTTGTTTTTTTTTTTTTTTTTTTTTAGGTTAGGTTGGGTTAGGTCAGGTTAGGTTGGGTTAGGTCAGGTTAGGTTAGGTTAGTTTAAGGTCCAGAATCGTGAATATGGGCGTCCGCCTTCGGCGGCCGCGAAGGATTCTAGCCTAACCTAAACTTACTTTGTTTTTTTTTTTTTTTTTTTTTTAGGTTAGGTCAGGTTAGGTTGGGTTAGGTCAGGTTAGGTTGGGTTAGGTTAGTTTAAGATCCAGAATCGCGAATATGGGCGTCCGCCTTCGGCGGCCGCGAAGGATTCTAGCCTAACCTAAACTTACTTTGTTTTTTTTTTTTTTTTTTTTTAGGTTAGGTTGGGTTAGGTCAGGTTAGGTTGGGTTAGGTCAGGTTAGGTTAGGTTAGTTTAAGGTCCAGAATCGTGAATATGGGCGTCCGCCTTCGGCGGCCGCGAAGGATTCTAGCCTAACCTAAACTTACTTTGTTTTTTTTTTTTTTTTTTTTAGGTTAGGTTGGGTTAGGTTAGGTTAGGTTAGGTTAGGTTAGTTTAAGATCCAGAATCGCGAATATGGGCGTCCGCCTTCGGCGGCCGCGAAGGATTCTAGCCTAACCTAAACTTACTTTGTTTTTTTTTTTTTTTTTTTTTTAGGTTAGGTCAGGTTAGGTTGGGTTAGGTCAGGTTAGGTTGGGTTAGGTTAGTTTAAGATCCAGAATCGCGAATATGGGCGTCCGCCTTCGGCGGCCGCGAAGGATTCTAGCCTAACCTAAACTTACTTTGTTTTTTTTTTTTTTTTTTTTTAGGTTAGGTTGGGTTAGGTCAGGTTAGGTTGGGTTAGGTCAGGTTAGGTTAGGTTAGTTTAAGGTCCAGAATCGCGAATATGGGCGTCCGCCTTCGGCGGCCGCGAAGGATTCTAGCCTAACCTAAACTTACTTTGTTTTTTTTTTTTTTTTTTTTTTAGGTTAGGTTGGGTTAGGTCAGGTTAGGTTGGGTTAGGTCAGGTTAGGTTAGGTTAGTTTAAGGTCCAGAATCGTGAATATGGGCGTCCGCCTTCGGCGGCCGCGAAGGATTCTAGCCTAACCTAAACTTACTTTGTTTTTTTTTTTTTTTTTTTAGGTTAGGTTGGGTTAGGTCAGGTTAGGTTGGGTTAGGTCAGGTTAGGTTAGGTTAGTTTAAGGTCCAGAATCGCGAATATGGGCGTCCGCCTTCGGCGGCCGCGAAGGATTCTAGCCTAACCTAAACTTACTTTGTTTTTTTTTTTTTTTTTTTTTAGGTTAGGTTGGGTTAGGTCAGGTTAGGTTGGGTTAGGTCAGGTTAGGTTAGGTTAGTTTAAGGTCCAGAATCGCGAATATGGGCGTCCGCCTTCGGCGGCCGCGAAGGATTCTAGCCTAACCTAAACTTACTTTGTTTTTTTTTTTTTTTTTTTTTTAGGTTAGGTCAGGTTAGGTTGGGTTAGGTCAGGTTAGGTTGGGTTAGGTTAGTTTAAGATCCAGAATCGCGAATATGGGCGTCCGCCTTCGGCGGCCGCGAAGGATTCTAGCCTAACCTAAACTTACTTTGTTTTTTTTTTTTTTTTTTTTTTAGGTTAGGTTGGGTTAGGTCAGGTTAGGTTGGGTTAGGTCAGGTTAGGTTAGGTTAGTTTAAGGTCCAGAATCGTGAATATGGGCGTCCGCCTTCGGCGGCCGCGAAGGATTCTAGCCTAACCTAAACTTACTTTGTTTTTTTTTTTTTTTTTTTAGGTTAGGTTGGGTTAGGTCAGGTTAGGTTTGGGTTAGGTCAGGTTAGGTTAGGTTAGTTTAAGGTCCAGAATCGCGAATATGGGCGTCCGCCTTCGGCGGCCGCGAAGGATTCTAGCCTAACCTAAACTTACTTTGTTTTTTTTTTTTTTTTTTTTTAGGTTAGGTTGGGTTAGGTCAGGTTAGGTTGGGTTAGGTCAGGTTAGGTTAGGTTAGTTTAAGGTCCAGAATCGCGAATATGGGCGTCCGCCTTCGGCGGCCGCGAAGGATTCTAGCCTAACCTAAACTTACTTTGTTTTTTTTTTTTTTTTTTTTTTAGGTTAGGTCAGGTTAGGTTGGGTTAGGTCAGGTTAGGTTGGGTTAGGTTAGTTTAAGATCCAGAATCGCGAATATGGGCGTCCGCCTTCGGCGGCCGCGAAGGATTCTAGCCTAACCTAAACTTACTTTGTTTTTTTTTTTTTTTTTTTTTTAGGTTAGGTTGGGTTAGGTCAGGTTAGGTTGGGTTAGGTTAGTTTAAGATCCAGAATCGCGAATATGGGCGTCCGCCTTCGGCGGCCGCGAAGGATTCTAGCCTAACCTAAACTTACTTTGTTTTTTTTTTTTTTTTTTTTTAGGTTAGGTTGGGTTAGGTCAGGTTAGGTTGGGTTAGGTCAGGTTAGGTTAGGTTAGTTTAAGGTCCAGAATCGTGAATATGGGCGTCCGCCTTCGGCGGCCGCGAAGGATTCTAGCCTAACCTAAACTTACTTTGTTTTTTTTTTTTTTTTTTTTTTAGGTTAGGTCAGGTTAGGTTGGGTTAGGTCAGGTTAGGTTGGGTTAGGTTAGTTTAAGATCCAGAATCGCGAATATGGGCGTCCGCCTTCGGCGGCCGCGAAGGATTCTAGCCTAACCTAAACTTACTTTGTTTTTTTTTTTTTTTTTTTTTAGGTTAGGTTGGGTTAGGTCAGGTTAGGTTGGGTTAGGTCAGGTTAGGTTAGGTTAGTTTAAGGTCCAGAATCGTGAATATGGGCGTCCGCCTTCGGCGGCCGCGAAGGATTCTAGCCTAACCTAAACTTACTTTGTTTTTTTTTTTTTTTTTTTTAGGTTAGGTTGGGTTAGGTTAGGTTAGGTTAGGTTAGGTTAGTTTAAGATCCAGAATCGCGAATATGGGCGTCCGCCTTCGGCGGCCGCGAAGGATTCTAGCCTAACCTAAACTTACTTTGTTTTTTTTTTTTTTTTTTTTTTAGGTTAGGTCAGGTTAGGTTGGGTTAGGTCAGGTTAGGTTGGGTTAGGTTAGTTTAAGATCCAGAATCGCGAATATGGGCGTCCGCCTTCGGCGGCCGCGAAGGATTCTAGCCTAACCTAAACTTACTTTGTTTTTTTTTTTTTTTTTTTTTAGGTTAGGTTGGGTTAGGTCAGGTTAGGTTGGGTTAGGTCAGGTTAGGTTAGGTTAGTTTAAGGTCCAGAATCGCGAATATGGGCGTCCGCCTTCGGCGGCCGCGAAGGATTCTAGCCTAACCTAAACTTACTTTGTTTTTTTTTTTTTTTTTTTTTTAGGTTAGGTTGGGTTAGGTCAGGTTAGGTTGGGTTAGGTCAGGTTAGGTTAGGTTAGTTTAAGGTCCAGAATCGTGAATATGGGCGTCCGCCTTCGGCGGCCGCGAAGGATTCTAGCCTAACCTAAACTTACTTTGTTTTTTTTTTTTTTTTTTTTAGGTTAGGTTGGGTTAGGTCAGGTTAGGTTGGGTTAGGTCAGGTTAGGTTAGGTTAGTTTAAGGTCCAGAATCGCGAATATGGGCGTCCGCCTTCGGCGGCCGCGAAGGATTCTAGCCTAACCTAAACTTACTTTGTTTTTTTTTTTTTTTTTTTTTAGGTTAGGTTGGGTTAGGTCAGGTTAGGTTGGGTTAGGTCAGGTTAGGTTAGGTTAGTTTAAGGTCCAGAATCGCGAATATGGGCGTCCGCCTTCGGCGGCCGCGAAGGATTCTAGCCTAACCTAAACTTACTTTGTTTTTTTTTTTTTTTTTTTTTTAGGTTAGGTCAGGTTAGGTTGGGTTAGGTCAGGTTAGGTTGGGTTAGGTTAGTTTAAGATCCAGAATCGCGAATATGGGCGTCCGCCTTCGGCGGCCGCGAAGGATTCTAGCCTAACCTAAACTTACTTTGTTTTTTTTTTTTTTTTTTTTTTAGGTTAGGTTGGGTTAGGTCAGGTTAGGTTGGGTTAGGTTAGTTTAAGATCCAGAATCGCGAATATGGGCGTCCGCCTTCGGCGGCCGCGAAGGATTCTAGCCTAACCTAAACTTACTTTGTTTTTTTTTTTTTTTTTTTTTAGGTTAGGTTGGGTTAGGTCAGGTTAGGTTGGGTTAGGTCAGGTTAGGTTAGGTTAGTTTAAGGTCCAGAATCGTGAATATGGGCGTCCGCCTTCGGCGGCCGCGAAGGATTCTAGCCTAACCTAAACTTACTTTGTTTTTTTTTTTTTTTTTTTTTTAGGTTAGGTCAGGTTAGGTTGGGTTAGGTCAGGTTAGGTTGGGTTAGGTTAGTTTAAGATCCAGAATCGCGAATATGGGCGTCCGCCTTCGGCGGCCGCGAAGGATTCTAGCCTAACCTAAACTTACTTTGTTTTTTTTTTTTTTTTTTTTTAGGTTAGGTTGGGTTAGGTCAGGTTAGGTTGGGTTAGGTCAGGTTAGGTTAGGTTAGTTTAAGGTCCAGAATCGTGAATATGGGCGTCCGCCTTCGGCGGCCGCGAAGGATTCTAGCCTAACCTAAACTTACTTTGTTTTTTTTTTTTTTTTTTTTTAGGTTAGGTTGGGTTAGGTCAGGTTAGGTTGGGTTAGGTCAGGTTAGGTTAGGTTAGTTTAAGGTCCAGAATCGCGAATATGGGCGTCCGCCTTCGGCGGCCGCGAAGGATTCTAGCCTAACCTAAACTTACTTTGTTTTTTTTTTTTTTTTTTTTTAGGTTAGGTTGGGTTAGGTCAGGTTAGGTTGGGTTAGGTCAGGTTAGGTTAGGTTAGTTTAAGGTCCAGAATCGCGAATATGGGCGTCCGCCTTCGGCGGCCGCGAAGGATTCTAGCCTAACCTAAACTTACTTTGTTTTTTTTTTTTTTTTTTTTTTAGGTTAGGTCAGGTTAGGTTGGGTTAGGTCAGGTTAGGTTGGGTTAGGTTAGTTTAAGATCCAGAATCGCGAATATGGGCGTCCGCCTTCGGCGGCCGCGAAGGATTCTAGCCTAACCTAAACTTACTTTGTTTTTTTTTTTTTTTTTTTTAGGTTAGGTTGGGTTAGGTCAGGTTAGGTTGGGTTAGGTTAGTTTAAGATCCAGAATCGCGAATATGGGCGTCCGCCTTCGGCGGCCGCGAAGGATTCTAGCCTAACCTAAACTTACTTTGTTTTTTTTTTTTTTTTTTTTTAGGTTAGGTTGGGTTAGGTCAGGTTAGGTTGGGTTAGGTCAGGTTAGGTTAGGTTAGTTTAAGGTCCAGAATCGTGAATATGGGCGTCCGCCTTCGGCGGCCGCGAAGGATTCTAGCCTAACCTAAACTTACTTTGTTTTTTTTTTTTTTTTTTTTTTAGGTTAGGTCAGGTTAGGTTGGGTTAGGTCAGGTTAGGTTGGGTTAGGTTAGTTTAAGATCCAGAATCGCGAATATGGGCGTCCGCCTTCGGCGGCCGCGAAGGATTCTAGCCTAACCTAAACTTACTTTGTTTTTTTTTTTTTTTTTTTTTAGGTTAGGTTGGGTTAGGTCAGGTTAGGTTGGGTTAGGTCAGGTTAGGTTAGGTTAGTTTAAGGTCCAGAATCGTGAATATGGGCGTCCGCCTTCGGCGGCCGCGAAGGATTCTAGCCTAACCTAAACTTACTTTGTTTTTTTTTTTTTTTTTTTTTAGGTTAGGTTGGGTTAGGTCAGGTTAGGTTGGGTTAGGTCAGGTTAGGTTAGGTTAGTTTAAGGTCCAGAATCGCGAATATGGGCGTCCGCCTTCGGCGGCCGCGAAGGATTCTAGCCTAACCTAAACTTACTTTGTTTTTTTTTTTTTTTTTTTTTAGGTTAGGTTGGGTTAGGTCAGGTTAGGTTGGGTTAGGTCAGGTTAGGTTAGGTTAGTTTAAGGTCCAGAATCGTGAATATGGGCGTCCGCCTTCGGCGGCCGCGAAGGATTCTAGCCTAACCTAAACTTACTTTGTTTTTTTTTTTTTTTTTTTAGGTTAGGTTGGGTTAGGTCAGGTTAGGTTGGGTTAGGTCAGGTTAGGTTAGGTTAGTTTAAGGTCCAGAATCGCGAATATGGGCGTCCGCCTTCGGCGGCCGCGAAGGATTCTAGCCTAACCTAAACTTACTTTGTTTTTTTTTTTTTTTTTTTTTTAGGTTAGGTTGGGTTAGGTCAGGTTAGGTTGGGTTAGGTCAGGTTAGGTTAGGTTAGTTTAAGGTCCAGAATCGTGAATATGGGCGTCCGCCTTCGGCGGCCGCGAAGGATTCTAGCCTAACCTAAACTTACTTTGTTTTTTTTTTTTTTTTTTTTAGGTTAGGTTGGGTTAGGTCAGGTTAGGTTGGGTTAGGTCAGGTTAGGTTAGGTTAGTTTAAGGTCCAGAATCGCGAATATGGGCGTCCGCCTTCGGCGGCCGCGAAGGATTCTAGCCTAACCTAAACTTACTTTGTTTTTTTTTTTTTTTTTTTTTAGGTTAGGTTGGGTTAGGTCAGGTTAGGTTGGGTTAGGTCAGGTTAGGTTAGGTTAGTTTAAGGTCCAGAATCGCGAATATGGGCGTCCGCCTTCGGCGGCCGCGAAGGATTCTAGCCTAACCTAAACTTACTTTGTTTTTTTTTTTTTTTTTTTTTTAGGTTAGGTTGGGTTAGGTCAGGTTAGGTTGGGTTAGGTCAGGTTAGGTTAGGTTAGTTTAAGGTCCAGAATCGTGAATATGGGCGTCCGCCTTCGGCGGCCGCGAAGGATTCTAGCCTAACCTAAACTTACTTTGTTTTTTTTTTTTTTTTTTTTTTTAGGTTAGGTCAGGTTAGGTTGGGTTAGGTCAGGTTAGGTTGGGTTAGGTTAGTTTAAGATCCAGAATCGCGAATATGGGCGTCCGCCTTCGGCGGCCGCGAAGGATTCTAGCCTAACCTAAACTTACTTTGTTTTTTTTTTTTTTTTTTTTTAGGTTAGGTTGGGTTAGGTCAGGTTAGGTTGGGTTAGGTCAGGTTAGGTTAGGTTAGTTTAAGGTCCAGAATCGTGAATATGGGCGTCCGCCTTCGGCGGCCGCGAAGGATTCTAGCCTAACCTAAACTTACTTTGTTTTTTTTTTTTTTTTTTTTTAGGTTAGGTTGGGTTAGGTCAGGTTAGGTTGGGTTAGGTCAGGTTAGGTTAGGTTAGTTTAAGGTCCAGAATCGCGAATATGGGCGTCCGCCTTCGGCGGCCGCGAAGGATTCTAGCCTAACCTAAACTTACTTTGTTTTTTTTTTTTTTTTTTTTTAGGTTAGGTTGGGTTAGGTCAGGTTAGGTTGGGTTAGGTCAGGTTAGGTTAGGTTAGTTTAAGGTCCAGAATCGTGAATATGGGCGTCCGCCTTCGGCGGCCGCGAAGGATTCTAGCCTAACCTAAACTTACTTTGTTTTTTTTTTTTTTTTTTTAGGTTAGGTTGGGTTAGGTCAGGTTAGGTTGGGTTAGGTCAGGTTAGGTTAGGTTAGTTTAAGGTCCAGAATCGCGAATATGGGCGTCCGCCTTCGGCGGCCGCGAAGGATTCTAGCCTAACCTAAACTTACTTTGTTTTTTTTTTTTTTTTTTTTTTAGGTTAGGTTGGGTTAGGTCAGGTTAGGTTGGGTTAGGTCAGGTTAGGTTAGGTTAGTTTAAGGTCCAGAATCGTGAATATGGGCGTCCGCCTTCGGCGGCCGCGAAGGATTCTAGCCTAACCTAAACTTACTTTGTTTTTTTTTTTTTTTTTTTAGGTTAGGTTGGGTTAGGTCAGGTTAGGTTGGGTTAGGTCAGGTTAGGTTAGGTTAGTTTAAGGTCCAGAATCGCGAATATGGGCGTCCGCCTTCGGCGGCCGCGAAGGATTCTAGCCTAACCTAAACTTACTTTGTTTTTTTTTTTTTTTTTTTTTAGGTTAGGTTGGGTTAGGTCAGGTTAGGTTGGGTTAGGTCAGGTTAGGTTAGGTTAGTTTAAGGTCCAGAATCGCGAATATGGGCGTCCGCCTTCGGCGGCCGCGAAGGATTCTAGCCTAACCTAAACTTACTTTGTTTTTTTTTTTTTTTTTTTTTTAGGTTAGGTTGGGTTAGGTCAGGTTAGGTTGGGTTAGGTCAGGTTAGGTTAGGTTAGTTTAAGGTCCAGAATCGTGAATATGGGCGTCCGCCTTCGGCGGCCGCGAAGGATTCTAGCCTAACCTAAACTTACTTTGTTTTTTTTTTTTTTTTTTTTTTAGGTTAGGTCAGGTTAGGTTGGGTTAGGTCAGGTTAGGTTGGGTTAGGTTAGTTTAAGATCCAGAATCGCGAATATGGGCGTCCGCCTTCGGCGGCCGCGAAGGATTCTAGCCTAACCTAAACTTACTTTGTTTTTTTTTTTTTTTTTTTTTAGGTTAGGTTGGGTTAGGTCAGGTTAGGTTGGGTTAGGTCAGGTTAGGTTAGGTTAGTTTAAGGTCCAGAATCGTGAATATGGGCGTCCGCCTTCGGCGGCCGCGAAGGATTCTAGCCTAACCTAAACTTACTTTGTTTTTTTTTTTTTTTTTTTTTTAGGTTAGGTCAGGTTAGGTTGGGTTAGGTCAGGTTAGGTTGGGTTAGGTTAGTTTAAGATCCAGAATCGCGAATATGGGCGTCCGCCTTCGGCGGCCGCGAAGGATTCTAGCCTAACCTAAACTTACTTTGTTTTTTTTTTTTTTTTTTTTTAGGTTAGGTTGGGTTAGGTCAGGTTAGGTTGGGTTAGGTCAGGTTAGGTTAGGTTAGTTTAAGGTCCAGAATCGTGAATATGGGCGTCCGCCTTCGGCGGCCGCGAAGGATTCTAGCCTAACCTAAACTTACTTTGTTTTTTTTTTTTTTTTTTTTAGGTTAGGTTGGGTTAGGTTAGGTTAGGTTAGGTTAGGTTAGTTTAAGATCCAGAATCGCGAATATGGGCGTCCGCCTTCGGCGGCCGCGAAGGATTCTAGCCTAACCTAAACTTACTTTGTTTTTTTTTTTTTTTTTTTTTTAGGTTAGGTCAGGTTAGGTTGGGTTAGGTCAGGTTAGGTTGGGTTAGGTTAGTTTAAGATCCAGAATCGCGAATATGGGCGTCCGCCTTCGGCGGCCGCGAAGGATTCTAGCCTAACCTAAACTTACTTTGTTTTTTTTTTTTTTTTTTTTTAGGTTAGGTTGGGTTAGGTCAGGTTAGGTTGGGTTAGGTCAGGTTAGGTTAGGTTAGTTTAAGGTCCAGAATCGCGAATATGGGCGTCCGCCTTCGGCGGCCGCGAAGGATTCTAGCCTAACCTAAACTTACTTTGTTTTTTTTTTTTTTTTTTTTTAGGTTAGGTTGGGTTAGGTCAGGTTAGGTTGGGTTAGGTCAGGTTAGGTTAGGTTAGTTTAAGGTCCAGAATCGTGAATATGGGCGTCCGCCTTCGGCGGCCGCGAAGGATTCTAGCCTAACCTAAACTTACTTTGTTTTTTTTTTTTTTTTTTTTAGGTTAGGTTGGGTTAGGTTAGGTTAGGTTAGGTTAGGTTAGTTTAAGATCCAGAATCGCGAATATGGGCGTCCGCCTTCGGCGGCCGCGAAGGATTCTAGCCTAACCTAAACTTACTTTGTTTTTTTTTTTTTTTTTTTTTTAGGTTAGGTCAGGTTAGGTTGGGTTAGGTCAGGTTAGGTTGGGTTAGGTTAGTTTAAGATCCAGAATCGCGAATATGGGCGTCCGCCTTCGGCGGCCGCGAAGGATTCTAGCCTAACCTAAACTTACTTTGTTTTTTTTTTTTTTTTTTTTTAGGTTAGGTTGGGTTAGGTCAGGTTAGGTTGGGTTAGGTCAGGTTAGGTTAGGTTAGTTTAAGGTCCAGAATCGCGAATATGGGCGTCCGCCTTCGGCGGCCGCGAAGGATTCTAGCCTAACCTAAACTTACTTTGTTTTTTTTTTTTTTTTTTTTTAGGTTAGGTTGGGTTAGGTCAGGTTAGGTTGGGTTAGGTCAGGTTAGGTTAGGTTAGTTTAAGGTCCAGAATCGTGAATATGGGCGTCCGCCTTCGGCGGCCGCGAAGGATTCTAGCCTAACCTAAACTTACTTTGTTTTTTTTTTTTTTTTTTTAGGTTAGGTTGGGTTAGGTCAGGTTAGGTTGGGTTAGGTCAGGTTAGGTTAGGTTAGTTTAAGGTCCAGAATCGCGAATATGGGCGTCCGCCTTCGGCGGCCGCGAAGGATTCTAGCCTAACCTAAACTTACTTTGTTTTTTTTTTTTTTTTTTTTTAGGTTAGGTTGGGTTAGGTCAGGTTAGGTTGGGTTAGGTCAGGTTAGGTTAGGTTAGTTTAAGGTCCAGAATCGCGAATATGGGCGTCCGCCTTCGGCGGCCGCGAAGGATTCTAGCCTAACCTAAACTTACTTTGTTTTTTTTTTTTTTTTTTTTTTAGGTTAGGTCAGGTTAGGTTGGGTTAGGTCAGGTTAGGTTGGGTTAGGTTAGTTTAAGATCCAGAATCGCGAATATGGGCGTCCGCCTTCGGCGGCCGCGAAGGATTCTAGCCTAACCTAAACTTACTTTGTTTTTTTTTTTTTTTTTTTTAGGTTAGGTTGGGTTAGGTCAGGTTAGGTTGGGTTAGGTTAGTTTAAGATCCAGAATCGCGAATATGGGCGTCCGCCTTCGGCGGCCGCGAAGGATTCTAGCCTAACCTAAACTTACTTTGTTTTTTTTTTTTTTTTTTTTTAGGTTAGGTTGGGTTAGGTCAGGTTAGGTTGGGTTAGGTCAGGTTAGGTTAGGTTAGTTTAAGGTCCAGAATCGTGAATATGGGCGTCCGCCTTCGGCGGCCGCGAAGGATTCTAGCCTAACCTAAACTTACTTTGTTTTTTTTTTTTTTTTTTTTTTAGGTTAGGTCAGGTTAGGTTGGGTTAGGTCAGGTTAGGTTGGGTTAGGTTAGTTTAAGATCCAGAATCGCGAATATGGGCGTCCGCCTTCGGCGGCCGCGAAGGATTCTAGCCTAACCTAAACTTACTTTGTTTTTTTTTTTTTTTTTTTTTAGGTTAGGTTGGGTTAGGTCAGGTTAGGTTGGGTTAGGTCAGGTTAGGTTAGGTTAGTTTAAGGTCCAGAATCGTGAATATGGGCGTCCGCCTTCGGCGGCCGCGAAGGATTCTAGCCTAACCTAAACTTACTTTGTTTTTTTTTTTTTTTTTTTTTAGGTTAGGTTGGGTTAGGTCAGGTTAGGTTGGGTTAGGTCAGGTTAGGTTAGGTTAGTTTAAGGTCCAGAATCGTGAATATGGGCGTCCGCCTTCGGCGGCCGCGAAGGATTCTAGCCTAACCTAAACTTACTTTGTTTTTTTTTTTTTTTTTTTTAGGTTAGGTTGGGTTAGGTCAGGTTAGGTTGGGTTAGGTCAGGTTAGGTTAGGTTAGTTTAAGGTCCAGAATCGCGAATATGGGCGTCCGCCTTCGGCGGCCGCGAAGGATTCTAGCCTAACCTAAACTTACTTTGTTTTTTTTTTTTTTTTTTTTTAGGTTAGGTTGGGTTAGGTCAGGTTAGGTTGGGTTAGGTCAGGTTAGGTTAGGTTAGTTTAAGGTCCAGAATCGCGAATATGGGCGTCCGCCTTCGGCGGCCGCGAAGGATTCTAGCCTAACCTAAACTTACTTTGTTTTTTTTTTTTTTTTTTTTTTAGGTTAGGTTGGGTTAGGTCAGGTTAGGTTGGGTTAGGTCAGGTTAGGTTAGGTTAGTTTAAGGTCCAGAATCGTGAATATGGGCGTCCGCCTTCGGCGGCCGCGAAGGATTCTAGCCTAACCTAAACTTACTTTGTTTTTTTTTTTTTTTTTTTTTTAGGTTAGGTCAGGTTAGGTTGGGTTAGGTCAGGTTAGGTTGGGTTAGGTTAGTTTAAGATCCAGAATCGCGAATATGGGCGTCCGCCTTCGGCGGCCGCGAAGGATTCTAGCCTAACCTAAACTTACTTTGTTTTTTTTTTTTTTTTTTTTTAGGTTAGGTTGGGTTAGGTCAGGTTAGGTTGGGTTAGGTCAGGTTAGGTTAGGTTAGTTTAAGGTCCAGAATCGCGAATATGGGCGTCCGCCTTCGGCGGCCGCGAAGGATTCTAGCCTAACCTAAACTTACTTTGTTTTTTTTTTTTTTTTTTTTTAGGTTAGGTTGGGTTAGGTCAGGTTAGGTTGGGTTAGGTCAGGTTAGGTTAGGTTAGTTTAAGGTCCAGAATCGCGAATATGGGCGTCCGCCTTCGGCGGCCGCGAAGGATTCTAGCCTAACCTAAACTTACTTTGTTTTTTTTTTTTTTTTTTTTTTAGGTTAGGTTGGGTTAGGTCAGGTTAGGTTGGGTTAGGTCAGGTTAGGTTAGGTTAGTTTAAGGTCCAGAATCGTGAATATGGGCGTCCGCCTTCGGCGGCCGCGAAGGATTCTAGCCTAACCTAAACTTACTTTGTTTTTTTTTTTTTTTTTTTTTTAGGTTAGGTCAGGTTAGGTTGGGTTAGGTCAGGTTAGGTTGGGTTAGGTTAGTTTAAGATCCAGAATCGCGAATATGGGCGTCCGCCTTCGGCGGCCGCGAAGGATTCTAGCCTAACCTAAACTTACTTTGTTTTTTTTTTTTTTTTTTTTTAGGTTAGGTTGGGTTAGGTCAGGTTAGGTTGGGTTAGGTCAGGTTAGGTTAGGTTAGTTTAAGGTCCAGAATCGTGAATATGGGCGTCCGCCTTCGGCGGCCGCGAAGGATTCTAGCCTAACCTAAACTTACTTTGTTTTTTTTTTTTTTTTTTTTTTAGGTTAGGTCAGGTTAGGTTGGGTTAGGTCAGGTTAGGTTGGGTTAGGTTAGTTTAAGATCCAGAATCGCGAATATGGGCGTCCGCCTTCGGCGGCCGCGAAGGATTCTAGCCTAACCTAAACTTACTTTGTTTTTTTTTTTTTTTTTTTTTAGGTTAGGTTGGGTTAGGTCAGGTTAGGTTGGGTTAGGTCAGGTTAGGTTAGGTTAGTTTAAGGTCCAGAATCGTGAATATGGGCGTCCGCCTTCGGCGGCCGCGAAGGATTCTAGCCTAACCTAAACTTACTTTGTTTTTTTTTTTTTTTTTTTTAGGTTAGGTTGGGTTAGGTTAGGTTAGGTTAGGTTAGGTTAGTTTAAGATCCAGAATCGCGAATATGGGCGTCCGCCTTCGGCGGCCGCGAAGGATTCTAGCCTAACCTAAACTTACTTTGTTTTTTTTTTTTTTTTTTTTTTAGGTTAGGTCAGGTTAGGTTGGGTTAGGTCAGGTTAGGTTGGGTTAGGTTAGTTTAAGATCCAGAATCGCGAATATGGGCGTCCGCCTTCGGCGGCCGCGAAGGATTCTAGCCTAACCTAAACTTACTTTGTTTTTTTTTTTTTTTTTTTTTAGGTTAGGTTGGGTTAGGTCAGGTTAGGTTGGGTTAGGTCAGGTTAGGTTAGGTTAGTTTAAGGTCCAGAATCGCGAATATGGGCGTCCGCCTTCGGCGGCCGCGAAGGATTCTAGCCTAACCTAAACTTACTTTGTTTTTTTTTTTTTTTTTTTTTAGGTTAGGTTGGGTTAGGTCAGGTTAGGTTGGGTTAGGTCAGGTTAGGTTAGGTTAGTTTAAGGTCCAGAATCGTGAATATGGGCGTCCGCCTTCGGCGGCCGCGAAGGATTCTAGCCTAACCTAAACTTACTTTGTTTTTTTTTTTTTTTTTTTTAGGTTAGGTTGGGTTAGGTCAGGTTAGGTTGGGTTAGGTCAGGTTAGGTTAGGTTAGTTTAAGGTCCAGAATCGCGAATATGGGCGTCCGCCTTCGGCGGCCGCGAAGGATTCTAGCCTAACCTAAACTTACTTTGTTTTTTTTTTTTTTTTTTTTTAGGTTAGGTTGGGTTAGGTCAGGTTAGGTTGGGTTAGGTCAGGTTAGGTTAGGTTAGTTTAAGGTCCAGAATCGCGAATATGGGCGTCCGCCTTCGGCGGCCGCGAAGGATTCTAGCCTAACCTAAACTTACTTTGTTTTTTTTTTTTTTTTTTTTTTAGGTTAGGTCAGGTTAGGTTGGGTTAGGTCAGGTTAGGTTGGGTTAGGTTAGTTTAAGATCCAGAATCGCGAATATGGGCGTCCGCCTTCGGCGGCCGCGAAGGATTCTAGCCTAACCTAAACTTACTTTGTTTTTTTTTTTTTTTTTTTTTAGGTTAGGTTGGGTTAGGTCAGGTTAGGTTGGGTTAGGTTAGTTTAAGATCCAGAATCGCGAATATGGGCGTCCGCCTTCGGCGGCCGCGAAGGATTCTAGCCTAACCTAAACTTACTTTGTTTTTTTTTTTTTTTTTTTTTAGGTTAGGTTGGGTTAGGTCAGGTTAGGTTGGGTTAGGTCAGGTTAGGTTAGGTTAGTTTAAGGTCCAGAATCGTGAATATGGGCGTCCGCCTTCGGCGGCCGCGAAGGATTCTAGCCTAACCTAAACTTACTTTGTTTTTTTTTTTTTTTTTTTTTTAGGTTAGGTCAGGTTAGGTTGGGTTAGGTCAGGTTAGGTTGGGTTAGGTTAGTTTAAGATCCAGAATCGCGAATATGGGCGTCCGCCTTCGGCGGCCGCGAAGGATTCTAGCCTAACCTAAACTTACTTTGTTTTTTTTTTTTTTTTTTTTTAGGTTAGGTTGGGTTAGGTCAGGTTAGGTTGGGTTAGGTCAGGTTAGGTTAGGTTAGTTTAAGGTCCAGAATCGTGAATATGGGCGTCCGCCTTCGGCGGCCGCGAAGGATTCTAGCCTAACCTAAACTTACTTTGTTTTTTTTTTTTTTTTTTTTTAGGTTAGGTTGGGTTAGGTCAGGTTAGGTTGGGTTAGGTCAGGTTAGGTTAGGTTAGTTTAAGGTCCAGAATCGCGAATATGGGCGTCCGCCTTCGGCGGCCGCGAAGGATTCTAGCCTAACCTAAACTTACTTTGTTTTTTTTTTTTTTTTTTTTTAGGTTAGGTTGGGTTAGGTCAGGTTAGGTTGGGTTAGGTCAGGTTAGGTTAGGTTAGTTTAAGGTCCAGAATCGCGAATATGGGCGTCCGCCTTCGGCGGCCGCGAAGGATTCTAGCCTAACCTAAACTTACTTTGTTTTTTTTTTTTTTTTTTTTTTAGGTTAGGTCAGGTTAGGTTGGGTTAGGTCAGGTTAGGTTGGGTTAGGTTAGTTTAAGATCCAGAATCGCGAATATGGGCGTCCGCCTTCGGCGGCCGCGAAGGATTCTAGCCTAACCTAAACTTACTTTGTTTTTTTTTTTTTTTTTTTTTAGGTTAGGTTGGGTTAGGTCAGGTTAGGTTGGGTTAGGTTAGTTTAAGATCCAGAATCGCGAATATGGGCGTCCGCCTTCGGCGGCCGCGAAGGATTCTAGCCTAACCTAAACTTACTTTGTTTTTTTTTTTTTTTTTTTTTAGGTTAGGTTGGGTTAGGTCAGGTTAGGTTGGGTTAGGTCAGGTTAGGTTAGGTTAGTTTAAGGTCCAGAATCGTGAATATGGGCGTCCGCCTTCGGCGGCCGCGAAGGATTCTAGCCTAACCTAAACTTACTTTGTTTTTTTTTTTTTTTTTTTTTTAGGTTAGGTCAGGTTAGGTTGGGTTAGGTCAGGTTAGGTTGGGTTAGGTTAGTTTAAGATCCAGAATCGCGAATATGGGCGTCCGCCTTCGGCGGCCGCGAAGGATTCTAGCCTAACCTAAACTTACTTTGTTTTTTTTTTTTTTTTTTTTTAGGTTAGGTTGGGTTAGGTCAGGTTAGGTTGGGTTAGGTCAGGTTAGGTTAGGTTAGTTTAAGGTCCAGAATCGTGAATATGGGCGTCCGCCTTCGGCGGCCGCGAAGGATTCTAGCCTAACCTAAACTTACTTTGTTTTTTTTTTTTTTTTTTTTTAGGTTAGGTTGGGTTAGGTCAGGTTAGGTTGGGTTAGGTCAGGTTAGGTTAGGTTAGTTTAAGGTCCAGAATCGTGAATATGGGCGTCCGCCTTCGGCGGCCGCGAAGGATTCTAGCCTAACCTAAACTTACTTTGTTTTTTTTTTTTTTTTTTTTAGGTTAGGTTGGGTTAGGTCAGGTTAGGTTGGGTTAGGTCAGGTTAGGTTAGGTTAGTTTAAGGTCCAGAATCGCGAATATGGGCGTCCGCCTTCGGCGGCCGCGAAGGATTCTAGCCTAACCTAAACTTACTTTGTTTTTTTTTTTTTTTTTTTTTAGGTTAGGTTGGGTTAGGTCAGGTTAGGTTGGGTTAGGTCAGGTTAGGTTAGGTTAGTTTAAGGTCCAGAATCGCGAATATGGGCGTCCGCCTTCGGCGGCCGCGAAGGATTCTAGCCTAACCTAAACTTACTTTGTTTTTTTTTTTTTTTTTTTTTTAGGTTAGGTTGGGTTAGGTCAGGTTAGGTTGGGTTAGGTCAGGTTAGGTTAGGTTAGTTTAAGGTCCAGAATCGTGAATATGGGCGTCCGCCTTCGGCGGCCGCGAAGGATTCTAGCCTAACCTAAACTTACTTTGTTTTTTTTTTTTTTTTTTTTTTTAGGTTAGGTCAGGTTAGGTTGGGTTAGGTCAGGTTAGGTTGGGTTAGGTTAGTTTAAGATCCAGAATCGCGAATATGGGCGTCCGCCTTCGGCGGCCGCGAAGGATTCTAGCCTAACCTAAACTTACTTTGTTTTTTTTTTTTTTTTTTTTTAGGTTAGGTTGGGTTAGGTCAGGTTAGGTTGGGTTAGGTCAGGTTAGGTTAGGTTAGTTTAAGGTCCAGAATCGTGAATATGGGCGTCCGCCTTCGGCGGCCGCGAAGGATTCTAGCCTAACCTAAACTTACTTTGTTTTTTTTTTTTTTTTTTTTTTAGGTTAGGTCAGGTTAGGTTGGGTTAGGTCAGGTTAGGTTGGGTTAGGTTAGTTTAAGATCCAGAATCGCGAATATGGGCGTCCGCCTTCGGCGGCCGCGAAGGATTCTAGCCTAACCTAAACTTACTTTGTTTTTTTTTTTTTTTTTTTTTAGGTTAGGTTGGGTTAGGTCAGGTTAGGTTGGGTTAGGTCAGGTTAGGTTAGGTTAGTTTAAGGTCCAGAATCGTGAATATGGGCGTCCGCCTTCGGCGGCCGCGAAGGATTCTAGCCTAACCTAAACTTACTTTGTTTTTTTTTTTTTTTTTTTTTAGGTTAGGTTGGGTTAGGTTAGGTTAGGTTAGGTTAGGTTAGTTTAAGATCCAGAATCGCGAATATGGGCGTCCGCCTTCGGCGGCCGCGAAGGATTCTAGCCTAACCTAAACTTACTTTGTTTTTTTTTTTTTTTTTTTTTTAGGTTAGGTCAGGTTAGGTTGGGTTAGGTCAGGTTAGGTTGGGTTAGGTTAGTTTAAGATCCAGAATCGCGAATATGGGCGTCCGCCTTCGGCGGCCGCGAAGGATTCTAGCCTAACCTAAACTTACTTTGTTTTTTTTTTTTTTTTTTTTTAGGTTAGGTTGGGTTAGGTCAGGTTAGGTTGGGTTAGGTCAGGTTAGGTTAGGTTAGTTTAAGGTCCAGAATCGCGAATATGGGCGTCCGCCTTCGGCGGCCGCGAAGGATTCTAGCCTAACCTAAACTTACTTTGTTTTTTTTTTTTTTTTTTTTTAGGTTAGGTTGGGTTAGGTCAGGTTAGGTTGGGTTAGGTCAGGTTAGGTTAGGTTAGTTTAAGGTCCAGAATCGTGAATATGGGCGTCCGCCTTCGGCGGCCGCGAAGGATTCTAGCCTAACCTAAACTTACTTTGTTTTTTTTTTTTTTTTTTTTAGGTTAGGTTGGGTTAGGTCAGGTTAGGTTGGGTTAGGTCAGGTTAGGTTAGGTTAGTTTAAGGTCCAGAATCGCGAATATGGGCGTCCGCCTTCGGCGGCCGCGAAGGATTCTAGCCTAACCTAAACTTACTTTGTTTTTTTTTTTTTTTTTTTTTTAGGTTAGGTTGGGTTAGGTCAGGTTAGGTTGGGTTAGGTCAGGTTAGGTTAGGTTAGTTTAAGGTCCAGAATCGCGAATATGGGCGTCCGCCTTCGGCGGCCGCGAAGGATTCTAGCCTAACCTAAACTTACTTTGTTTTTTTTTTTTTTTTTTTTTTAGGTTAGGTCAGGTTAGGTTGGGTTAGGTCAGGTTAGGTTGGGTTAGGTTAGTTTAAGATCCAGAATCGCGAATATGGGCGTCCGCCTTCGGCGGCCGCGAAGGATTCTAGCCTAACCTAAACTTACTTTGTTTTTTTTTTTTTTTTTTTTAGGTTAGGTTGGGTTAGGTCAGGTTAGGTTGGGTTAGGTTAGTTTAAGATCCAGAATCGCGAATATGGGCGTCCGCCTTCGGCGGCCGCGAAGGATTCTAGCCTAACCTAAACTTACTTTGTTTTTTTTTTTTTTTTTTTTTTAGGTTAGGTTGGGTTAGGTCAGGTTAGGTTGGGTTAGGTCAGGTTAGGTTAGGTTAGTTTAAGGTCCAGAATCGTGAATATGGGCGTCCGCCTTCGGCGGCCGCGAAGGATTCTAGCCTAACCTAAACTTACTTTGTTTTTTTTTTTTTTTTTTTTTTAGGTTAGGTCAGGTTAGGTTGGGTTAGGTCAGGTTAGGTTGGGTTAGGTTAGTTTAAGATCCAGAATCGCGAATATGGGCGTCCGCCTTCGGCGGCCGCGAAGGATTCTAGCCTAACCTAAACTTACTTTGTTTTTTTTTTTTTTTTTTTTTAGGTTAGGTTGGGTTAGGTCAGGTTAGGTTGGGTTAGGTCAGGTTAGGTTAGGTTAGTTTAAGGTCCAGAATCGTGAATATGGGCGTCCGCCTTCGGCGGCCGCGAAGGATTCTAGCCTAACCTAAACTTACTTTGTTTTTTTTTTTTTTTTTTTAGGTTAGGTTGGGTTAGGTCAGGTTAGGTTGGGTTAGGTCAGGTTAGGTTAGGTTAGTTTAAGGTCCAGAATCGCGAATATGGGCGTCCGCCTTCGGCGGCCGCGAAGGATTCTAGCCTAACCTAAACTTACTTTGTTTTTTTTTTTTTTTTTTTTTAGGTTAGGTTGGGTTAGGTCAGGTTAGGTTGGGTTAGGTCAGGTTAGGTTAGGTTAGTTTAAGGTCCAGAATCGCGAATATGGGCGTCCGCCTTCGGCGGCCGCGAAGGATTCTAGCCTAACCTAAACTTACTTTGTTTTTTTTTTTTTTTTTTTTTAGGTTAGGTTGGGTTAGGTCAGGTTAGGTTGGGTTAGGTCAGGTTAGGTTAGGTTAGTTTAAGGTCCAGAATCGCGAATATGGGCGTCCGCCTTCGGCGGCCGCGAAGGATTCTAGCCTAACCTAAACTTACTTTGTTTTTTTTTTTTTTTTTTTTTTAGGTTAGGTTGGGTTAGGTCAGGTTAGGTTGGGTTAGGTCAGGTTAGGTTAGGTTAGTTTAAGGTCCAGAATCGTGAATATGGGCGTCCGCCTTCGGCGGCCGCGAAGGATTCTAGCCTAACCTAAACTTACTTTGTTTTTTTTTTTTTTTTTTTTTTAGGTTAGGTCAGGTTAGGTTGGGTTAGGTCAGGTTAGGTTGGGTTAGGTTAGTTTAAGATCCAGAATCGCGAATATGGGCGTCCGCCTTCGGCGGCCGCGAAGGATTCTAGCCTAACCTAAACTTACTTTGTTTTTTTTTTTTTTTTTTTTTAGGTTAGGTTGGGTTAGGTCAGGTTAGGTTGGGTTAGGTCAGGTTAGGTTAGGTTAGTTTAAGGTCCAGAATCGTGAATATGGGCGTCCGCCTTCGGCGGCCGCGAAGGATTCTAGCCTAACCTAAACTTACTTTGTTTTTTTTTTTTTTTTTTTTTTAGGTTAGGTCAGGTTAGGTTGGGTTAGGTCAGGTTAGGTTGGGTTAGGTTAGTTTAAGATCCAGAATCGCGAATATGGGCGTCCGCCTTCGGCGGCCGCGAAGGATTCTAGCCTAACCTAAACTTACTTTGTTTTTTTTTTTTTTTTTTTTTAGGTTAGGTTGGGTTAGGTCAGGTTAGGTTGGGTTAGGTCAGGTTAGGTTAGGTTAGTTTAAGGTCCAGAATCGTGAATATGGGCGTCCGCCTTCGGCGGCCGCGAAGGATTCTAGCCTAACCTAAACTTACTTTGTTTTTTTTTTTTTTTTTTTTTAGGTTAGGTTGGGTTAGGTTAGGTTAGGTTAGGTTAGGTTAGTTTAAGATCCAGAATCGCGAATATGGGCGTCCGCCTTCGGCGGCCGCGAAGGATTCTAGCCTAACCTAAACTTACTTTGTTTTTTTTTTTTTTTTTTTTTTAGGTTAGGTCAGGTTAGGTTGGGTTAGGTCAGGTTAGGTTGGGTTAGGTTAGTTTAAGATCCAGAATCGCGAATATGGGCGTCCGCCTTCGGCGGCCGCGAAGGATTCTAGCCTAACCTAAACTTACTTTGTTTTTTTTTTTTTTTTTTTTTAGGTTAGGTTGGGTTAGGTCAGGTTAGGTTGGGTTAGGTCAGGTTAGGTTAGGTTAGTTTAAGGTCCAGAATCGCGAATATGGGCGTCCGCCTTCGGCGGCCGCGAAGGATTCTAGCCTAACCTAAACTTACTTTGTTTTTTTTTTTTTTTTTTTTTAGGTTAGGTTGGGTTAGGTCAGGTTAGGTTGGGTTAGGTCAGGTTAGGTTAGGTTAGTTTAAGGTCCAGAATCGTGAATATGGGCGTCCGCCTTCGGCGGCCGCGAAGGATTCTAGCCTAACCTAAACTTACTTTGTTTTTTTTTTTTTTTTTTTAGGTTAGGTTGGGTTAGGTCAGGTTAGGTTGGGTTAGGTCAGGTTAGGTTAGGTTAGTTTAAGGTCCAGAATCGCGAATATGGGCGTCCGCCTTCGGCGGCCGCGAAGGATTCTAGCCTAACCTAAACTTACTTTGTTTTTTTTTTTTTTTTTTTTTAGGTTAGGTTGGGTTAGGTCAGGTTAGGTTGGGTTAGGTCAGGTTAGGTTAGGTTAGTTTAAGGTCCAGAATCGCGAATATGGGCGTCCGCCTTCGGCGGCCGCGAAGGATTCTAGCCTAACCTAAACTTACTTTGTTTTTTTTTTTTTTTTTTTTTTAGGTTAGGTCAGGTTAGGTTGGGTTAGGTCAGGTTAGGTTGGGTTAGGTTAGTTTAAGATCCAGAATCGCGAATATGGGCGTCCGCCTTCGGCGGCCGCGAAGGATTCTAGCCTAACCTAAACTTACTTTGTTTTTTTTTTTTTTTTTTTTAGGTTAGGTTGGGTTAGGTCAGGTTAGGTTGGGTTAGGTTAGTTTAAGATCCAGAATCGCGAATATGGGCGTCCGCCTTCGGCGGCCGCGAAGGATTCTAGCCTAACCTAAACTTACTTTGTTTTTTTTTTTTTTTTTTTTTAGGTTAGGTTGGGTTAGGTCAGGTTAGGTTGGGTTAGGTCAGGTTAGGTTAGGTTAGTTTAAGGTCCAGAATCGTGAATATGGGCGTCCGCCTTCGGCGGCCGCGAAGGATTCTAGCCTAACCTAAACTTACTTTGTTTTTTTTTTTTTTTTTTTTTTAGGTTAGGTCAGGTTAGGTTGGGTTAGGTCAGGTTAGGTTGGGTTAGGTTAGTTTAAGATCCAGAATCGCGAATATGGGCGTCCGCCTTCGGCGGCCGCGAAGGATTCTAGCCTAACCTAAACTTACTTTGTTTTTTTTTTTTTTTTTTTTTAGGTTAGGTTGGGTTAGGTCAGGTTAGGTTGGGTTAGGTCAGGTTAGGTTAGGTTAGTTTAAGGTCCAGAATCGTGAATATGGGCGTCCGCCTTCGGCGGCCGCGAAGGATTCTAGCCTAACCTAAACTTACTTTGTTTTTTTTTTTTTTTTTTTTTTAGGTTAGGTCAGGTTAGGTTGGGTTAGGTCAGGTTAGGTTGGGTTAGGTTAGTTTAAGATCCAGAATCGCGAATATGGGCGTCCGCCTTCGGCGGCCGCGAAGGATTCTAGCCTAACCTAAACTTACTTTGTTTTTTTTTTTTTTTTTTTTTTAGGTTAGGTCAGGTTAGGTTGGGTTAGGTCAGGTTAGGTTGGGTTAGGTTAGTTTAAGATCCAGAATCGCGAATATGGGCGTCCGCCTTCGGCGGCCGCGAAGGATTCTAGCCTAACCTAAACTTACTTTGTTTTTTTTTTTTTTTTTTTTTAGGTTAGGTTGGGTTAGGTCAGGTTAGGTTGGGTTAGGTCAGGTTAGGTTAGGTTAGTTTAAGGTCCAGAATCGTGAATATGGGCGTCCGCCTTCGGCGGCCGCGAAGGATTCTAGCCTAACCTAAACTTACTTTGTTTTTTTTTTTTTTTTTTTTTTAGGTTAGGTCAGGTTAGGTTGGGTTAGGTCAGGTTAGGTTGGGTTAGGTTAGTTTAAGATCCAGAATCGCGAATATGGGCGTCCGCCTTCGGCGGCCGCGAAGGATTCTAGCCTAACCTAAACTTACTTTGTTTTTTTTTTTTTTTTTTTTTAGGTTAGGTTGGGTTAGGTCAGGTTAGGTTGGGTTAGGTCAGGTTAGGTTAGGTTAGTTTAAGGTCCAGAATCGTGAATATGGGCGTCCGCCTTCGGCGGCCGCGAAGGATTCTAGCCTAACCTAAACTTACTTTGTTTTTTTTTTTTTTTTTTTTTAGGTTAGGTTGGGTTAGGTCAGGTTAGGTTAGGTTAGGTTAGGTTAGGTTAGGTTAGGTTAGGTTAGGTTAGGTTAGGTTAGGTTAGGTTAGGTTAGGTTAGGTTAGGTTAGGTTAGGTTAGGTTAGGTTAGGTTAGGTTAGGTTAGGTTAGGTTAGGTTAGGTTAGGTTAGGTTAGGTTAGGTTAGGTTAGGTTAGGTTAGGTTAGGTTAGGTTAGGTTAGGTTAGGTTAGGTTAGGTTAGGTTAGGTTAGGTTAGGTTAGGTTAGGTTAGGTTAGGTTAGGTTAGGTTAGGTTAGGTTAGGTTAGGTTAGGTTAGGTTAGGTTAGGTTAGGTTAGGTTAGGTTAGGTTAGGTTAGGTTAGGTTAGGTTAGGTTAGGTTAGGTTAGGTTAGGTTAGGTTAGGTTAGGTTAGGTTAGGTTAGGTTAGGTTAGGTTAGGTTAGGTTAGGTTAGGTTAGGTTAGGTTAGGTTAGGTTAGGTTAGGTTAGGTTAGGTTAGGTTAGGTTAGGTTAGGTTAGGTTAGGTTAGGTTAGGTTAGGTTAGGTTAGGTTAGGTTAGGTTAGGTTAGGTTAGGTTAGGTTAGGTTAGGTTAGGTTAGGTTAGGTTAGGTTAGGTTAGGTTAGGTTAGGTTAGGTTAGGTTAGGTTAGGTTAGGTTAGGTTAGGTTAGGTTAGGTTAGGTTAGGTTAGGTTAGGTTAGGTTAGGTTAGGTTAGGTTAGGTTAGGTTAGGTTAGGTTAGGTTAGGTTAGGTTAGGTTAGGTTAGGTTAGGTTAGGTTAGGTTAGGTTAGGTTAGGTTAGGTTAGGTTAGGTTAGGTTAGGTTAGGTTAGGTTAGGTTAGGTTAGGTTAGGTTAGGTTAGGTTAGGTTAGGTTAGGTTAGGTTAGGTTAGGTTAGGTTAGGTTAGGTTAGGTTAGGTTAGGTTAGGTTAGGTAGGTTAGGTTAGGTTAGGTTAGGTTAGGTTAGGTTAGGTTAGGTTAGGTTAGGTTAGGTTAGGTTAGGTTAGGTTAGGTTAGGTTAGGTTAGGTTAGGTTAGGTTAGGTTAGGTTAGGTTAGGTTAGGTTAGGTTAGGTTAGGTTAGGTTAGGTTAGGTTAGGTTAGGTTAGGTTAGGTTAGGTTAGGTTAGGTTAGGTTAGGTTAGGTTAGGTTAGGTTAGGTTAGGTTAGGTTAGGTTAGGTTAGGTTAGGTTAGGTTAGGTTAGGTTAGGTTAGGTTAGGTTAGGTTAGGTTAGGTTAGGTTAGGTTAGGTTAGGTTAGGTTAGGTTAGGTTAGGTTAGGTTAGGTTAGGTTAGGTTAGGTTAGGTTAGGTTAGGTTAGGTTAGGTTAGGTTAGGTTAGGTTAGGTTAGGTTAGGTTAGGTTAGGTTAGGTTAGGTTAGGTTAGGTTAGGTTAGGTTAGGTTAGGTTAGGTTAGGTTAGGTTAGGTTAGGTTAGGTTAGGTTAGGTTAGGTTAGGTTAGGTTAGGTTAGGTTAGGTTAGGTTAGGTTAGGTTAGGTTAGGTTAGGTTAGGTTAGGTTAGGTTAGGTTAGGTTAGGTTAGGTTAGGTTAGGTTAGGTTAGGTTAGGTTAGGTTAGGTTAGGTTAGGTTAGGTTAGGTTAGGTTAGGTTAGGTTAGGTTAGGTTAGGTTAGGTTAGGTTAGGTTAGGTTAGGTTAGGTTAGGTTAGGTTAGGTTAGGTTAGGTTAGGTTAGGTTAGGTTAGGTTAGGTTAGGTTAGGTTAGGTTAGGTTAGGTTAGGTTAGGTTAGGTTAGGTTAGGTTAGGTTAGGTTAGGTTAGGTTAGGTTAGGTTAGGTTAGGTTAGGTTAGGTTAGGTTAGGTTAGGTTAGGTTAGGTTAGGTTAGGTTAGGTTAGGTTAGGTTAGGTTAGGTTAGGTTAGGTTAGGTTAGGTTAGGTTAGGTTAGGTTAGGTTAGGTTAGGTTAGGTTAGGTTAGGTTAGGTTAGGTTAGGTTAGGTTAGGTTAGGTTAGGTTAGGTTAGGTTAGGTTAGGTTAGGTTAGGTTAGGTTAGGTTAGGTTAGGTTAGGTTAGGTTAGGTTAGGTTAGGTTAGGTTAGGTTAGGTTAGGTTAGGTTAGGTTAGGTTAGGTTAGGTTAGGTTAGGTTAGGTTAGGTTAGGTTAGGTTAGGTTAGGTTAGGTTAGGTTAGGTTAGGTTAGGTTAGGTTAGGTTAGGTTAGGTTAGGTTAGGTTAGGTTAGGTTAGGTTAGGTTAGGTTAGGTTAGGTTAGGTTAGGTTAGGTTAGGTTAGGTTAGGTTAGGTTAGGTTAGGTTAGGTTAGGTTAGGTTAGGTTAGGTTAGGTTAGGTTAGGTTAGGTTAGGTTAGGTTAGGTTAGGTTAGGTTAGGTTAGGTTAGGTTAGGTTAGGTTAGGTTAGGTTAGGTTAGGTTAGGTTAGGTTAGGTTAGGTTAGGTTAGGTTAGGTTAGGTTAGGTTAGGTTAGGTTAGGTTAGGTTAGGTTAGGTTAGGTTAGGTTAGGTTAGGTTAGGTTAGGTTAGGTTAGGTTAGGTTAGGTTAGGTTAGGTTAGGTTAGGTTAGGTTAGGTTAGGTTAGGTTAGGTTAGGTTAGGTTAGGTTAGGTTAGGTTAGGTTAGGTTAGGTTAGGTTAGGTTAGGTTAGGTTAGGTTAGGTTAGGTTAGGTTAGGTTAGGTTAGGTTAGGTTAGGTTAGGTTAGGTTAGGTTAGGTTAGGTTAGGTTAGGTTAGGTTAGGTTAGGTTAGGTTAGGTTAGGTTAGGTTAGGTTAGGTTAGGTTAGGTTAGGTTAGGTTAGGTTAGGTTAGGTTAGGTTAGGTTAGGTTAGGTTAGGTTAGGTTAGGTTAGGTTAGGTTAGGTTAGGTTAGGTTAGGTTAGGTTAGGTTAGGTTAGGTTAGGTTAGGTTAGGTTAGGTTAGGTTAGGTTAGGTTAGGTTAGGTTAGGTTAGGTTAGGTTAGGTTAGGTTAGGTTAGGTTAGGTTAGGTTAGGTTAGGTTAGGTTAGGTTAGGTTAGGTTAGGTTAGGTTAGGTTAGGTTAGGTTAGGTTAGGTTAGGTTAGGTTAGGTTAGGTTAGGTTAGGTTAGGTTAGGTTAGGTTAGGTTAGGTTAGGTTAGGTTAGGTTAGGTTAGGTTAGGTTAGGTTAGGTTAGGTTAGGTTAGGTTAGGTTAGGTTAGGTTAGGTTAGGTTAGGTTAGGTTAGGTTAGGTTAGGTTAGGTTAGGTTAGGTTAGGTTAGGTTAGGTTAGGTTAGGTTAGGTTAGGTTAGGTTAGGTTAGGTTAGGTTAGGTTAGGTTAGGTTAGGTTAGGTTAGGTTAGGTTAGGTTAGGTTAGGTTAGGTTAGGTTAGGTTAGGTTAGGTTAGGTTAGGTTAGGTTAGGTTAGGTTAGGTTAGGTTAGGTTAGGTTAGGTTAGGTTAGGTTAGGTTAGGTTAGGTTAGGTTAGGTTAGGTTAGGTTAGGTTAGGTTAGGTTAGGTTAGGTTAGGTTAGGTTAGGTTAGGTTAGGTTAGGTTAGGTTAGGTTAGGTTAGGTTAGGTTAGGTTAGGTTAGGTTAGGTTAGGTTAGGTTAGGTTAGGTTAGGTTAGGTTAGGTTAGGTTAGGTTAGGTTAGGTTAGGTTAGGTTAGGTTAGGTTGGTTAGGTTAGGTTAGGTTAGGTTAGGTTAGGTTAGGTTAGGTTAGGTTAGGTTAGGTTAGGTTAGGTTAGGTTAGGTTAGGTTAGGTTAGGTTAGGTTAGGTTAGGTTAGGTTAGGTTAGGTTAGGTTAGGTTAGGTTAGGTTAGGTTAGGTTAGGTTAGGTTAGGTTAGGTTAGGTTAGGTTAGGTTAGGTTAGGTTAGGTTAGGTTAGGTTAGGTTAGGTTAGGTTAGGTTAGGTTAGGTTAGGTTAGGTTAGGTTAGGTTAGGTTAGGTTAGGTTAGGTTAGGTTAGGTTAGGTTAGGTTAGGTTAGGTTAGGTTAGGTTAGGTTAGGTTAGGTTAGGTTAGGTTAGGTTAGGTTAGGTTAGGTTAGGTTAGGTTAGGTTAGGTTAGGTTAGGTTAGGTTAGGTTAGGTTAGGTTAGGTTAGGTTAGGTTAGGTTAGGTTAGGTTAGGTTAGGTTAGGTTAGGTTAGGTTAGGTTAGGTTAGGTTAGGTTAGGTTAGGTTAGGTTAGGTTAGGTTAGGTTAGGTTAGGTTAGGTTAGGTTAGGTTAGGTTAGGTTAGGTTAGGTTAGGTTAGGTTAGGTTAGGTTAGGTTAGGTTAGGTTAGGTTAGGTTAGGTTAGGTTAGGTTAGGTTAGGTTAGGTTAGGTTAGGTTAGGTTAGGTTAGGTTAGGTTAGGTTAGGTTAGGTTAGGTTAGGTTAGGTTAGGTTAGGTTAGGTTAGGTTAGGTTAGGTTAGGTTAGGTTAGGTTAGGTTAGGTTAGGTTAGGTTAGGTTAGGTTAGGTTAGGTTAGGTTAGGTTAGGTTAGGTTAGGTTAGGTTAGGTTAGGTTAGGTTAGGTTAGGTTAGGTTAGGTTAGGTTAGGTTAGGTTAGGTTAGGTTAGGTTAGGTTAGGTTAGGTTAGGTTAGGTTAGGTTAGGTTAGGTTAGGTTAGGTTAGGTTAGGTTAGGTTAGGTTAGGTTAGGTTAGGTTAGGTTAGGTTAGGTTAGGTTAGGTTAGGTTAGGTTAGGTTAGGTTAGGTTAGGTTAGGTTAGGTTAGGTTAGGTTAGGTTAGGTTAGGTTAGGTTAGGTTAGGTTAGGTTAGGTTAGGTTAGGTTAGGTTAGGTTAGGTTAGGTAGGTTAGGTTAGGTTAGGTTAGGTTAGGTTAGGTTAGGTTAGGTTAGGTTAGGTTAGGTTAGGTTAGGTTAGGTTAGGTTAGGTTAGGTTAGGTTAGGTTAGGTTAGGTTAGGTTAGGTTAGGTTAGGTTAGGTTAGGTTAGGTTAGGTTAGGTTAGGTTAGGTTAGGTTAGGTTAGGTTAGGTTAGGTTAGGTTAGGTTAGGTTAGGTTAGGTTAGGTTAGGTTAGGTTAGGTTAGGTTAGGTTAGGTTAGGTTAGGTTAGGTTAGGTTAGGTTAGGTTAGGTTAGGTTAGGTTAGGTTAGGTTAGGTTAGGTTAGGTTAGGTTAGGTTAGGTTAGGTTAGGTTAGGTTAGGTTAGGTTAGGTTAGGTTAGGTTAGGTTAGGTTAGGTTAGGTTAGGTTAGGTTAGGTTAGGTTAGGTTAGGTTAGGTTAGGTTAGGTTAGGTAGGTTAGGTTAGGTTAGGTTAGGTTAGGTTAGGTTAGGTTAGGTTAGGTTAGGTTAGGTTAGGTTAGGTTAGGTTAGGTTAGGTTAGGTTAGGTTAGGTTAGGTTAGGTTAGGTTAGGTAGGTTAGGTTAGGTTAGGTTAGGTTAGGTTAGGTTAGGTTAGGTTAGGTTAGGTTAGGTTAGGTTAGGTTAGGTTAGGT
Source organism: Xylocopa violacea (assembly GCA_963969225.1). Classification (NCBI taxonomy): domain Eukaryota; kingdom Metazoa; phylum Arthropoda; class Insecta; order Hymenoptera; family Apidae; genus Xylocopa; species Xylocopa violacea. The sequence continues at coordinate 4,691,882 of CAXAJV010000151.1, forward strand.
TAGGTTAGGTTAGGTTAGGTTAGGTTAGGTTAGGTTAGGTTAGGTTAGGTTAGGTTAGGTTAGGTTAGGTTAGGTTAGGTTAGGTTAGGTTAGGTTAGGTTAGGTTAGGTTAGGTTAGGTTAGGTTAGGTTAGGTTAGGTTAGGTTAGGTTAGGTTAGGTTAGGTTAGGTTAGGTTAGGTTAGGTTAGGTTAGGTTAGGTTAGGTTAGGTTAGGTTAGGTTAGGTTAGGTTAGGTTAGGTTAGGTTAGGTTAGGTTAGGTTAGGTTAGGTTAGGTTAGGTTAGGTTAGGTTAGGTTAGGTTAGGTTAGGTTAGGTTAGGTTAGGTTAGGTTAGGTTAGGTTAGGTTAGGTTAGGTTAGGTTAGGTTAGGTTAGGTTAGGTTAGGTTAGGTTAGGTTAGGTTAGGTTAGGTTAGGTTAGGTTAGGTTAGGTTAGGTTAGGTTAGGTTAGGTTAGGTTAGGTTAGGTTAGGTTAGGTTAGGTTAGGTTAGGTTAGGTTAGGTTAGGTTAGGTTAGGTTAGGTTAGGTTAGGTTAGGTTAGGTTAGGTTAGGTTAGGTTAGGTTAGGTTAGGTTAGGTTAGGTTAGGTTAGGTTAGGTTAGGTTAGGTTAGGTTAGGTTAGGTTAGGTTAGGTTAGGTTAGGTTAGGTTAGGTTAGGTTAGGTTAGGTTAGGTTAGGTTAGGTTAGGTTAGGTTAGGTTAGGTTAGGTTAGGTTAGGTTAGGTTAGGTTAGGTTAGGTTAGGTTAGGTTAGGTTAGGTTAGGTTAGGTTAGGTTAGGTTAGGTTAGGTTAGGTTAGGTTAGGTTAGGTTAGGTTAGGTTAGGTTAGGTTAGGTTAGGTTAGGTTAGGTTAGGTTAGGTTAGGTTAGGTTAGGTTAGGTTAGGTTAGGTTAGGTTAGGTTAGGTTAGGTTAGGTTAGGTTAGGTTAGGTTAGGTTAGGTTAGGTTAGGTTAGGTTAGGTTAGGTTAGGTTAGGTTAGGTTAGGTTAGGTTAGGTTAGGTTAGGTTAGGTTAGGTTAGGTTAGGTTAGGTTAGGTTAGGTTAGGTTAGGTTAGGTTAGGTTAGGTTAGGTTAGGTTAGGTTAGGTTAGGTTAGGTTAGGTTAGGTTAGGTTAGGTTAGGTTAGGTTAGGTTAGGTTAGGTTAGGTTAGGTTAGGTTAGGTTAAAATTCGCAGTACGCAGGCGCAGGAGCCTATGATTGGCTGTTCAAAATGACGTCAGCATGGCCAAATTAACCCTCGGTATGATTGTATGGGTGATATACGTGCTACCTGCCACACGGAATGTAGGACTTAGTGCACCGGCGAGCGCGCTGGGGTGAGGTTGTCCCCTGGCGGGCTCGGGGGAGGTGGAGAAAGGTGGTTACTCCACCTTCACTCCACCCGGTGCAGTCCTAAGGGACAGGGGTGGGGGGTGGGGGGTATGATGGGTGAGGGGGGCGGGGAGGGGGGGGGGTGTACATGAAGTGTGGCAGGCATCTACCTTACCGACTGTAGGCAACCGGCAGGTAAGTTACCGACGGTGGAACCAGTTACCGATTGCTATTAATAGATGGGAAAAAACTTGAACTTCCGGCAACCGACTTCCGGTGGTCGGTGCCAAGAAGACGTCTCTCGTGAGTACCCATAAATTAAGTTATTTATTTTATGAATTTTTTCACAATATTCAATAATGATAAGTTACCGATACTCGGTAACACGGTCGGTAATTTTTTCCAAAATTTATTATCAGAACATAGCGATTTTTTGTGTAGGTATTACATTTGTCCTCCTCATCACAGCCACCACTTCCTGTAGTGGTAAAAGCTAAGTTGGTAAGTTACCGACGGCCAACAAACCGGTCGGTAATAGCCGTAGCTATAACGCGAATAAAGGACCGACGGACGATAATCCGGCCGGTAATTAACAAAATTTTTATTTTTTAATAATTTTAAAAATATTGGTAAAAGCGTCACCCACAGTCAAGTAATTTTTGCTAACGAAAAGGGTGGTTCGGGTGTGGAGGAGTGAATGATTTCAGATGATTTTAGATGAATTAAATATTATTAGATGAATTAAATATAAAAATCCTGTATTCGCATGTCACAGTACAGTTATACACATGCATATATATATGTTTAGCTATGCATGCGTACATATATATACATTAGGAGTATTTATACACATAATTGCGGGCATATTTGATACTCTATTCACCAGATATATTATATACCTATCTGAGTTAGAACTTACCTGAGTAAATACTCACCTGAGATAACACCCGGGGAAAATACCTATAAATAGCAAATGGAAAATACTTACCTGTGAAATACCTACGCGAGAGCACCAACGATCGACGGTTATCCACACGAGGAGACAGTTGGACCTGCGAAAGTAGACTGTTGAACCTGTGGAAGAAAATTGCAGAAGAGCTACATACTTACCTAGACACTTATCCTACGATATGGTTATACTTATACCTATCTAACTATAACTATATCTGCACCCACCTAATTATACTTACCTACTTATATTTATACTTACCTACTTATACTTACTTACTTATGTAAATAACTGGACTGATCAACTGTTGACGACCCGGCATGTTTAATGGACTACTCTACTTATTAAAACAATCATGATGGACACCAGTATAACAGAAAAAACTTACGGTGCAGGGGGAATCGGTACCCCCAGTACCGGTCCGACTGTGGGTGGTCGAGCGGGCCCCAGCGGATCGTCATCCAGCAACCGTGGAGCGTTCGAAGTAGTTAACCGGGCTTCGGCGTTCAATATGGCTACCGGTGATAGCGAAGATAGTGATGGGGAAAGAGCAGCAACGAAAGTTGCTAAAAACACATCTAGAGGGTTGATGCAACCCGATATAAAAATAATGTCGGACCTAGCGGAACAACTGATGAGTCTCACGTATAAAATAAGAAAAGCATATTTAGGTAGCAGGAACCTGAATAGAGAGGTGAGACTAATAGCCGACGAAAAAATTGCGGAATTAAACGACGAGCTATATCGGAGGATAAGAGGAGAAGGGGATATAGCGCTGATTTGGGAATGGCCTACGAGGATCACAGACATCTGTGCTCCCATCCTTAACAGCAGGAGATTTAGCGAAACGATAACAGCGGAAATTAAGAATTACATACAGAAGGGTAGCACACATATAGCATTGGGTGCTACTGAGATGATCGTAGGGAACAGCTCTGAAATGAGAACTATGTCAGACGATAGACACCCGAAGGTCATGGAAGATCAGGTGATAACCAGGGAGAAGCTGGAGCTAGTAGGTAGCCCCATGAGGAGCTACTTGGAAAAAAAGAGGAAGAGAGCTAATAATAAAAGCAGCCCATCGCAGGAGAATTCGCCTACGAAGGTAACACCACCTAGTAAAAGGTGGGAAGAGGACGTAGAGCCTGGGGCTAAAAAAATGACTGATTATCGCGGGATAGTAACTATTAGAATTAAGGTAAATGAAAATGGGACATTTATCACCAAGCTAAAGGCTATTAAAACTAAAGTAAACACGGAGGGAGTAAAAATACTAGGGGTTAGAAAGTGCCGGGATGCCGAAGATATCCTAATTAAGGTACTCAACGAAGCAGAGGCCGAAATCCTGGCAGAAAAGCTAAGGGGCGCCGGAGAGACGGTGGAAATACTGACGGACTTCAAAAAGAGGCTACATATTTTAAATCTAGACGCATCCGTTGAGGATGAAGAACTTAGAAGTAGTGTAAGCCGTATATCGGAGACCGCGATAGGAAATATTAAGATTATTTACAGAAGAGAAGGATTTGCAGGCTCACAATCGGCTTGCATTGAACTGCCGGGGAGAGCACTTAAAACTTGCCTAAGTAAAGGGTCGAGCCTCCAAGTGGGTTGGACCAAGTGCAAAATTAGAGAATACGCAATGACGAGGGCATGTTTTAGATGCATGAGGGCTGGACATAGGGCTGCAAATTGCCCGAATCAACCTGAAAAAAAATGCTATAAATGTGGGAGCAATGATCATTTGATGCAAGCATGCAAAAGGGACAATGTTAGACAATCTAGCAGCAGCGAGGAAAAATACTTACCTAGTCGTTACTTACCTGGACCTGTTGATAGTAGAGCACGAGATGATAACCTGGAGCATCCGGGGGAACCTGAAAATAAAGGAAAAAAGGTTAGCAAAATAATTAAAGGAAGATCCAACTCCCCGGTCTCTACGGAAATCCGTAGAATGGCCAAGGAGCTGGAACGGAGGGAGAATAATAGCGGGAATAATGGTAATAGGGGCGTAAGCAAGGCACGTCTTATTACCATAGGACAGACCAAGATGGAAGGGAATAAAGAGTATAGGGACATAGGTACGCAGACTATGGAAGTAGGCCTGGAATATGACAGAAATGAACCTAGGACTGTAGACAATAGCATGACCTGGAGTCAAGTGGTTAAAAAGAGAGGAAGAATAAATAGGACAAGTATGGAAGGAACGGCAAGGAACAGGACAAGAGGGAATGGTAGGAACGACCTGGACCAAGCAGTAGTCCCCGAAGAACTGAAACAACGGAAGACGCAGGCCAGACCCACGGAAAAATGGCTTAATAGTAAGGCCATCTATGTCTCTATGGAGGATAAAAACTTCATGGATACATTGGTGCACATTAAGAGCAGGGTACAGTGTCCTACTGGGGATACAGGAATTAGAAAAATTAGGAAGACTAGAACAGGTGCAGTCCTGTTAGAACTAGAGGATAATGCGCTAGCACAGGAATGGAGGGAAAGGATAATGGGAACTGAGCAGGAGGGGAAAATAACCGCGAGAATCCTGTCTAGGAAAATGGTAGCCAAAATTAGAGGCTTAGACATTCTAACAGAGGCTAAAGATGTCATTGGCGCAATAGGAGAAGCCACAGCGGCTACCCCTGAGGAACTGGAGCAAGTCCAGCTACTCAGGATGATAGACGAACCGTGGCAAGAGAGGGTTGCCATTGTAAGGGTCCCCGTAAGGCTTGCCAACGTACTTAAAAACACTAAGGGGATTAAGATCGGCTGGACGATCAATAAAGTGAGAATTTTAGATAAGCCTAGCGTTAAGTGTAGCACATGTAAGCAATGGGGACACGATATGTCCAGGTGTAGAAAAGTTAGCAGCGCTCTTGAGGAAAGACTGCTCAAACCGGACATTGAAGGAAGGTACGAGAAAGCGAGGAGCACACCTGTTGACTGGGCGATAGCGGAGACAGAAAGAATATTTAGGGAGCAATTGGTGAACCTGGATAGCGAGTCATCAACTTACGATGGAAATTAAAATCACACAGGCAAACTTGAACAACTCTACGGCGGCGATGGATGTCCTGATAAGTTATATGGACATCAACGGCTCTGAAATTGCCATAGTGGCTGAGCCACCTAAAAACAGAAGTGGGGTCTGGATCACCAGTTTATGCGGCAAGGCAGCGATCGGGTTGCGAGGGGGACTTGCAGGGCGAGCATGTATCCTAGAACAAAAACACAACGTAGTAGCTATTAATATTAATGCTATGGTGATTATTAGCTGCTACTTCCCACCTAGCCTGGACTTTTTAATGTTCGAAAGGAGGTGGGGGGATACTATGGAGCTGATAAGAGAACTAAGGATCAAAGGGAATAGTCTAATAATAATAGCTGGTGATTTTAATGCCCAAGACTATCCCTGGGCAATGAGGAGCGACAGGAGAGGTAAACTAATAACAGAATCGCTCATAGTACATGATATTATTTGCCTGAACGACGGCAGTCCAACATGTGTTAGATGGAACGGTTGCACAGCGATAGATGCAACGTTTATAACATCTAATTTAGCCAGGAATATCTCGGGCTGGCACGTAAGCACAGAAGAGACACTGAGCGACCACAGATTTATTTCATACTGTGTGCATGATGCACACAAGGACACTAAGGGACGTAACCATCGCAGAAACCCAACTAATAGTGTAACATGCAAGAATAAGAAGAGGTGGGCAGCTGACAGTGTAAAAATAGGCAAACTAAAAGAGGAGATCAACAACTGGGAAGTGAGCGAGATTCCCAATAACATAGACTCTCCAGAACAAAGGGTAGCTACGTTCTACGAAAAGATCGAGAGAATTTGTGATTGCACGATGAAAGCAATTAAAACGGGAGCCCCTAGACGAAAAAATGTCTACTGGTGGAATGAGCATACGGCGAAGGCCAGAAAGGAATGCAACGCCGCGAGAAGAGCACTATCCAGAGCTAGATCCAAAGCTATTGCTAGGATTGAACAAGCTGTAAATAGGTATAGAATAGCTAGAAATAAGTACAGGCTGGCCATTAAAAATAGTAAATGGAAGGCTTGGAAGGAGCTAATTAAGGACATTGACAAAAACCCTTGGGGGTTAGCGTACAAAATAGTTAATAATAAGCTTAGGGTACCTACCTGTGGGGGTATACTTACCTTAGATGACGAAGAAGTCCGGCGGGTGACTGGCGAGCTGTTCCCTCCTGGTCCCTCCCTGGACGACCTGAAAGAAGAAGAAAAACAACTAATTATAGAAAACAATAAGGCTGAAATGGAAATTGACAACAGCGAGGTACTGGCTGCAGCTAGACGTATTAATAGTAAGAAGGCACCTGGTCCGGATAATGTACCCGGCATTATAATTAAAAAACTCGGCTTAGCTAAGCCTGAGATCATAAGGCGTGTTATGCAAGCGCAGATGAATTGCGTTACCTTCCCGCAGATATGGAAACGGGCTCGCATAGTTATGATCCCAAAAATAGGCGTGGATGGAGCCATTATCAAGTTTAGACCGATATGCCTCATAGATGTGATGGGTAAGGTATTCGAACGAATAATAGCCACCAGGATAGACAGACACCTGGCCACAACGAATTGGCTCGATGAACGCCAGTTCGGATTTAGGACGGGTAGATCGGTGGCCGATGCAGTGGCGGCCCTCACCAACTACGTTAAGGCGAATACAGCAGCCCACAAACGCACCGTAAGCGCCTTCGTAGATATAAAAAACGCATTTAATTCGCTCAAGTGGCCGGCGATTATTACGGCAATGAGCAACGCGGGTGTCCCCGAGTATCTGGTCGCACTAATCAGATCATATCTCGGGTGCAGAACGGGGTACCTGGAAACAAAAAACGGAAGTAGTGAGGTAACGATGACCAGAGGAGTACCACAGGGGTCCGTTTTAGGGCCACTCCTCTGGAACATCGCCTTTAACACGGTTCTAAAAGAACTAAGGGACCCGGACGACGACATAGTCGTACTTTGTTTCGCGGACGACACAGTCATATTAACAAGGGCTACAACGTATGTGGAAGCAGTTAATAGATGCCAAGCAGCAATCACTAGGTTTATCGACGTTGTGAAGCCATTAGGGCTGGACATCGCGGAAGAAAAAACCGAGTTTCTGGTCTATAGAAACAAAAACACTATGTTTAGACCATTCGAATTAAGGGTGAAGGGACACAAAATCGCCAATAAGGTAACGGCAAAATACCTGGGCATTACCTTAGACGACAAGCTTAATTTTAGCCCCCATATTCGTGGACTTATCCCAAAGGTAGAGAAGGTGATGGCAACGCTTGGCAGGATTCTTCCTAATGTCGGCGGCCCTATGGAGCCCCGAAGGAAGATGTTGGCAACGGTGGGTCTGTCGGTGGCACTGTATGGTGCACCTATTTGGAGCAGAGCAGCCGAGGGGGTGATCAATCGCAGGCACCTGGAAAAAGCCAGGAGGGCCTGTGCGATACGAGTCTGCGCCGCGTATCGTACGGCCCCTACCGAGGCCCTGGGAGTGTTGGCAGGGATCCCACCGCTTGATATAACAGCGAAAATGAGGAGAAAACAGTTCCTGGAGATAAGGGAATTCATTGGTTACCCCGATAGGCAAGACAGGCATACCCGTAGGTATGTACGTAACATTAAGAGGGCCCACCACGAGGAGGCGCTCGGAGAATGGCAGGCCAGATGGGACGAATGTGCTGGAGTGTCCAACAACTGGACGCGCAGCCTGATTCCGGAAGTAACAACCTGGGTGAAACGGAAGCACGGCTATATAAGCTACCACCTAACGCAGTTCCTCACAGGGCACGGCACTTTTTATTGGTATCTAAGCAGATTCAAGAGGAGAAGGAACGACAAGTGTGCTTACTGCGAAAGTGACGTACGAGACGATGCGGAACACTGCATTGTGAAATGCCCCGCATTCCAGGACATCAGGGGTGATTTTGGGGGGTATTGCAATCTCGACGCAAGCAGTATTCCCCAGGAGTTAATCCAAACAATGATCGCCAATAAAGAAGCGTGGAAACGCATTGAACAAATAATTGCGGGGATAATTATGACTAAAGACAAGTGGGACAGAGAACGGGGTTTTTAATTACTGATACACGCACGTAGGGTATTTATTTATTTATTTATCTATTTATTACTTATTTATTTATTTATTGACATAAATGTCAATCTATTATTTATTATTTATATACTTATTTATCTATTTTACTTATTTACTTATTTATTAATTAGTTATTTATTTCTAGTAATTATTTAATTATTTATTTATTTATTTATGAGTAAGGTGTTTTAATTTATTGTATGTGTGCGGCGCGAGTGTGTGAAGAGCGTATGTATGAATGTAAGGAGGGTTAGCCATGTGGCGTAGGTTCGATAACCATACCTAACACCCCCTGGAAGGCGGCTACCCTGCGGTCCCACAGGGAGGGGCGTACCAACCTGGGGGCTATGGCCATAGCCGGTCCCAAGCCCGGTTGAGAAACATAGAGGGGCCTAACTTAAACTAACCTTATATCCCCATACCGGCCACCCAACGCTGGGTTGCGAGACGCATGCCGGAAGGCGGATTCCTCGCTCCCAGGCTGTGGAACCCCAACACGGTGGTGGTTTCGGTCCTCAAAAAAAAAAAGGTTAGGTTAGGTTAGGTTAGGTTAGGTTAGGTTAGGTTAGGTTAGGTTAGGTTAGGTTAGGTTAGGTTAGGTTAGGTTAGGTTAGGTTAGGTTAGGTTAGGTTAGGTTAGGTTAGGTTAGGTTAGGTTAGGTTAGGTTAGGTTAGGTTAGGTTAGGTTAGGTTAGGTTAGGTTAGGTTAGGTTAGGTTAGGTTAGGTTAGGTTAGGTTAGGTTAGGTTAGGTTAGGTTAGGTTAGGTTAGGTTAGGTTAGGTTAGGTTAGGTTAGGTTAGGTTAGGTTAGGTTAGGTTAGGTTAGGTTAGGTTAGGTTAGGTTAGGTTAGGTTAGGTTAGGTTAGGTTAGGTTAGGTTAGGTTAGGTTAGGTTAGGTTAGGTTAGGTTAGGTTAGGTTAGGTTAGGTTAGGTTAGGTTAGGTTAGGTTAGGTTAGGTTAGGTTAGGTTAGGTTAGGTTAGGTTAGGTTAGGTTAGGT